>CABEEJ010002470.1:0-56541 GCA_901482245.1 Timema douglasi
CTTGTCAGAGGTGAAGGAAGGGTTTGGTAATCAGATAAATCTGTGCCGGGACCGAGGATTGAACCTCGGACCCCAGCATAGAAGTCTGACACCTTACCCCTAGACCGCCAGGTCACCCTTGGTTTGATGAAGCAATTTGTAAAGTCTCGGTAAAAAGAAGGAGCGTTTTAAATACTTGAATAACAAGTTTACGGGACTGTCGGAATTGAAAATGAAAGGTGTTTTTTTCGGTCCAGATAATCGTAAACTTCTGAAAGACGTAGAGTTTGAAACAAAAATAGATATTTTGGAAAAAAGAGACTTGGAAATATTTCAAAGAAGTTGTAATAACATTTCTTTGAAACAATAAGGATCCCAACTTTAAGTGTAGTGTGGAAATTATGCTCATGCAATTTATGGAGTTGGGTTGTTCGATGAGCTTGAAAGTGCACCTCCTAAATTCCCATTTGGAGTAATTTTCCAAAAATCTTTGAACTGTGAGTTAAGATCAGTGGGAAAGATTCCATCAAGGAGATGTAATGCAGATACCAGGGTAAATGGAACAAGGACATGATTGTGGGCTACTGTTGAATGCTGCACAGAGAAGAGCCGAAAGCTGTAAACAAGGGAATAAGTTCGAAACAGAGATTTGAGAGCAGAAGAAAAAGGCAGTATAAGAACTTTTAAATCCCAATAAGTGTTGAGAATGGTTTTCCATCAATTTTCTAAATAAAATCATTATTAATTTTTTTAATAAATAAGTTCTAACCAGTATACGTATTAATAAGTGCTTTTCCCATATTTTCATATCCATTTTGTGAAAAATGCTTATGTGGTAGAGAAAAATTGAGGTTTTATTTGAAATCAGTACACCACAAAGCATAAGAATCACTATTTACATTTCAGACATTTTTCACTAACCCAAATTTTGCAGGCCTGTGTGTGCCTTATAATATATGTCTAGACTAGGACCAGCACAACATCCAGTCTACAGCTGTTAATTTATCAATGGGAAAGGATGAATCTATATTTTCATCAATGATACATTTTCTGCCATTCCAGGAATAGAACCTGGGACCCTTATCTCAGTAGGCAGACACGCTACCAACTGAGCGAATATGTCGGGCATATAATTACAACTAATTATAACAATCAATAATTATAGATAATTATTCTAATAAGCTAGGGCTGAGAAAGGAAGGATTCTAGAGTAAGCTACTTGCCTTTGCGTGGCAGGAGAGAGGGAAACGATTTAAGAAAAACCACCCTCATTATACACGACGGGTATTCAAACCCCAATCTTCCCGTCATAATTAGGCCAGTCTAACACGAAAGTGACGCCTTAAGAGTCCAGGGATGAGAAAACTACGGCCCGCCGGTGTGTTCAATCCAGTCCACGGGATAAATAATTTAAATGTGTTGCATTATGAATGAAGCAGGCCTTTTTAAACACATCAAAATTGTATTTTTATAAAACCATACCCAGATACATATTTACAGACTTGGTAAAACCACGTTCAAAATTATATGGCAATGTTTGAAGCCTCATATTTAGGCGAACAAGTGTTTTCATTTATAAAAATTAGGAAAAGTGATCTTAGAACCCGACATACTGATGAGCGTCTGTCCTTCCCTTTGAGAATGACCTCACAATTTAACCCACATTATAAAACACTGCCGGAAGCCCATTCACATTACAGTTTCCCGCTTTTCTCATCCCATCATATAAATCTTCTGAACGAAATGAAAAACATACGAAGCCACTAAGTTTAGTTTGGTTGGTTTTACATTATAAATGTATTTAAATTTATTCATGTCAGAATATTATGTGTTTATAATTAAAAAATTAAAAAATTGAAAATAAATAAATAATGAACCCACATTTTTGGCCTAATAATTTTTTTTAAATTTGGCCCTTCTGTAGGTAAGTTTGTACATCCCTACCTTAAGCCACTCGGCCTTTGAATCGGGTAGGAATGCAATAAAAGTTGTATTAGTAAGTCAATCAGTTACTGCATTTCCTACCTATGCTCTTACTTACGGTCTCAAATGGCCAATTTACAAATGAGTAAAAATGAACAAACTCAAGTTTTAACGCGATACAACTTTTGGTCAGTATTTATAGGGAGTCATAGTTGTACACTTGGCTAACATTATTCCAAATACCATTAACTGTACCATTTTTCTTATTTGGATAGATTTTATTTTCAGAAAATGAGTATAAACCATGTGCTTGCATTTAAATGACGTCTTAATACTGTAATGACCTTGATAAACACAACATTCTGAGGCATAATATAGCCCAGCGGTTCCCAAACTTTCTCGACTCGCGAATACCTTTTCACAAACATCTGAGCTGCAAGAACCCCCTAGTTAAGTTATTAATTGTAAGCACAATGTTTAATACCTTTAAATTAACCTACGAAAGCTCAGTAGGTACTTTGGGATACCCCACCAACTATAATGGAATAATATTGAACCTACTTAAGTACAAGTTCAAATGATTATACATTTGTTTTGAAAATTAAAACGGAAATTAAATAAGCCAAGTACTGTAGTAACATTTTCTTATCTTTACTGTCACAATATTACCACATTTCAAATATTTTTTTAAAGTTGTACTGGAAATTGCTGCATTGAGATAACTAAAATATCCTCCTTTAATCATAAAATTCCATGCCGATTTAAGATTCAAAATTGTTAGTAAGTTTTAACAGCTACTCACCTCTTCACGTGACTTAGTGAGAAGGATACTCTTGCTTTGGATGGCACAGAGATTTAAAGTCAGGAACCACAGACGATAAATAAAGTCTCAAGTTACTTTCAGCAATAATCTTGTTTCTGTGTTTATTTTTGAGATAATCTCGCTCAAATACGTAGAAGACAATGGTAACAAAGCTGTAATAGCTTTATTCTCTAACAAAAAGAGCTTCTTCTTTAAACTTAAGCAGGGACCAATTAATGACAGAGATTTATAGCTTTTCTTTAATTCAAAATCAGTGGAAATTTCAAGGAGCAGCGATTTTTCACTCACGTGTAATGTAGATAATTTCAAAACTGCTGTCTCTTCCAGAGGATTTCGAATGTAATTGTTATTATTGGACATGGCTGGGAAATATTCTCTGAAGGTTTTTCCAAGTCCCTTCGAGTGTTATATAACCAAGTTATTTACATGTTCTTCTAAAGAAAGCTGATCTTCTACCATGAACTCATGAAGAGTGTCAAAGCACTACGTTTGATTGCTAATTAAAAACGTTTCCCAAAACTATTTTTTTTATGAACGACTTGATACGTTCTTGCACAGTAAAAACGTTAATATTTGACCCCCGAAGAGAGAGATTTAAACCGTTAATTTTTGAGAAAATGTCTGCCAAATAGGCCAAAACTTTGAGCCACATTTTATCTTACATGCACTTTGCTTTGTGAAAGGGATTGTTGGTAAGAAAAACGAAAACTTCGTGTTTAAGTTCAAATAATCTTGTAAGAGTTCTACCTTGAAATAACCACCTGACTTCAGAGTGAGACGATACACACTTGTAAATAATTCTCCTTCCCTGACAAAGTGCTGCAAAAATCCGCCATTACAGAAATATTTTGGTGAATGCCTTGGAAGATTTCGCGAACCACAGTTTGGAAACCTCTGATCTAGACTATATGTAGCAAATGTGATAGTAATTTAGAATGGCCATAGCACCGAGTGAGTGGCCAAGGACTAAGCTAGAACTGCATAGTGACGTCACCAAAACCTATTTCTCAGAACCATATTCACCTGTTGCTTGTTATTAAAATGAAGTGATACAAGTCTAATAACTTACTGTTTCAGTAGAGCGATTGTCTCCTGAACTAAGGGGTGGGTTCATTTCCTGGCAAGTTTGAAAAAAGTATCTTCTCTATATAAGTTAGTGCGTTCTATCGGAATAGGTGTCTTCTCGTTACAGTTGACGACTTCTTTATGAGGTTTATTTCTTCTCTCTTCAAAATGGCTTTCCCTCTATTGTAGATTAGGCCTTTCCTCTTCAAGATGACGGTTGACAACTTATTTCTTGAGGTTGATATCTTATCTCTTGAAGATGATATAACTCTTTCTTATAGATGATATCCTCACAGGTCAGATTAGAAAAGAGTTGGATTCTAGGTGTTTAATGGTCACCACTGTTTAAATAACGGTTGAAAGATACCATCACGTTGAAAATCCTACTTGTACGATGCTAATGATTCAACTGAAATAGGAAAATATTAAGTTATTTTATTCTGACTGTTTATAAATTAAAATCATCAATAAATTGGGCGTAATATTAATGGTGATGACTATTTGGATGTCCACACTTCTATTTCAATAAAATGAAGACTTCGTGTGTCTATAATGAGCATTGAGCGATATCTACCGCATGCATAGTTCTGAAATTCTAAAAATTATTAACCTCTGTGCACAAACATTTGCACCTCAATGCTGAAATTTTAAATTTTTGAATACATTTATTTTAAATGTATTAAATCCTAAGTTGTAAGGAAAAAAACTTCTCTGTCTGAAGCAAATAAAAGCGCTGTCCGAGAAAAAGCCGGGTACTCCTCCTAGTATAATATATTTTAATTTTTCCAAATAAACAATATATTATATTTAAATGGTTATTTTTTTAGTGAAACTTGCTATAGAAGAAATCTAATCATCTGGTAATTAATGTCTTATTAGATAATTATACAGTATATATGAGATCCCGGATTGACCACAACAAAGACCCTATTGTGAAATACAATTCGTATATATATATATATATATATATATATACACAGTAATATGATATAATTATAATCTAGAATACTTAAACTACCTTTCTTTTGGTCGGTCTAGCTTTTCCCCTGCAACCAAACGATCAACTCCTAAACTCGTCCCTCCATAGAATTGAACATTTATACCCCGTTTATCAATAACCATTCTTCAGCATTCCTATTTTATCAAATAAATGTATAGACTCTATTCAGGATATGGCCATAAAAATAAATATTATATTATCTCTAGCTGCATGTGTTCACCCCGTCAGCTAACATGGCTCTGATAGTGCTGATATCGGCACTGCGGAATTCATTGATTTTCCTTTATTCACCCTCCCTTTGTTCAGTTGTTCCGCAGTATTTTACCGTATATTTTAGGATATTGCCTATATCTATTATCTTGAAGAAGACATACATGATAAAAAAAAAAGGTGTTTTACAAAATATCGAAGTCTTCAGAAATGAAATAAGACATTGTATCAGAACCGATGCGTACACACGATAACATTTAAAGTAGAACGAAGTTTGTTGAGATAGAACTTGTAAAAAAAATCCTATATCAGATATTTAAATATCTTATTTTCAAAGACATATATAAATATGAACCCTTTTCTGCAGATAGGAAGAAATCCGGTAAATAAAATAATGAAACTCGTCAGAAAATTGGGAAACAATATGGTAGCAATTTGAATACCTATTCTAACAAAAATAGGTTTTGACTTCATTGATTCCAAGAAATACATATATATATATATATATACACTTAAAAAAATAAAATTATATAAATAAGTGTTTTTATAAAACCAAGCGAACTTTTTTATCTATATCTTAACAATCCTATTAACATAACGAGGTCACCCGCACCTGTGACGGAGAGGGAGGCGTTCGAAATTGGTCAGGGTGTACTGTAAATTGTTTTACATTCTATCTATACAAATGCGGGTATATTTACTCAATTTTCTACCTATATCCGCCCTGACTCATTATAGTAATTATACGCATACCCGCCTCGATAGTGAAATGGTCTAAGGCTAAAGCGACACACTCGAAATATAATGGACTGCTGATTACTGAGAGATTTGAGTTCAAATCACGTTAGAGTGTAACGAGGGTGATTTTTCCTAAGCTGTTTTTAACTCTCTCTCTACGCAAATTCAGGTACACTTTATCTAGGTTCGTATTTTCTCATACATGATTCATTAGCGTAATTAACACGCAGGGTATATTATTGAAACAGCGGAAAAAAATAATTGTATCCATAACATTATGATTTTTTTAAAACCTAGTTTGTCAATCTTAGATTATTATTTAATACATTATACTCATTATCCTTAGCTAAAGCCAAATATTAAAACAAGTAGTTTCGTATATAAAATAAAGTAATTTTAAAGTCATATCTTCTAATGCCCAACGACAAATTACCATGAGCAAACCAAAGTTTTTAATGTCGACGGGAAATACACTTCTACCTCACTGTCCTCGCAAATGGCCTCCTAAAAAGACTTAAGCTGATGTAAAGAGATAATATGTATGAGTTTATGCAAATGGAGAGACCTTCTACGAATAAGGTTCTAAACGCGCGCACACACACGCGTGAATTCGTACTCAGAAAACCATTTATTTAGTGCAAAGAACCCAAAATCAGAAAAGTTAAGACTTCTTTGTAATTGCCATTGGGATACGGATAGAGAGAGGGCTGCGCAACTCGGAAATATGGAAGGGGGCAAAAATAAGTTCTTATCCCTGTTTCAGGAGCAGTGATTTCTTTCTTATCAACTTATGGCATTATAACTTATAACAATTCTGTGCCGTTTAAATGAATTATATATACATAAGCTTGTAAAAGATGAAAATAAAATAATTCGTATTAATTTGTAGTAAAATTATCTTAGGGATAGTCACTTGGAATTTTTTTTACAGCCAAAGTTAAAATATTTTATTATCTTATTGGTATTGTTTTATAGACAATGATAATATAATTTATATAAAAATTGACCGAAAGCACACATGACCTTACGTATGAAAACAAGAAATTAGTTAGTTTAACTGTCGATCTATTAAAATAATACGGTATTTTAAAAATATTGCTTTAGTCCACACGCGAAGGTACATATTTAGTGGTCCACAGGATTGCCTCCTTTTTTGGGCATCAATCGGCCCGAGGGTCATATATTGCGCAGTTTTGTAGTAGAGGAATCTCTGTACACTATCCCCTTTCTCCTAGTACACCATCCATGTACTACGCCCGCTCAGCTATTGCATTAGAAGGTGGTGTTTTCTCATCCCAAAGAGAAGTTCACGAATTTTAAATAAAGTTCTTGCAACAACAAATAATTGCTCTAACCCAGAATGATACTGCGGTACAGCATTAGCGCACATCATCCCTGGATCAACTAACGCATCAAGGTTATTATTTTTTTCAGTTGGATAAAAATATATGATTATTGGAAAAAATATATCAATTTTAAATGGTTGGTGGTTTACGAAAGGTATTTTTTCTAGACAGTTGTTTTAGTTATGTTTCACATTTATTTGTTATATAATATATATTGTATGTGTTTAATATATAAATGTATATTTTTTTAAGATAGTGGTAAGTTTATTTTTATTTTTTCCCCGTAATGGTCTACGGACTTGATTATCTGCTTGGCCGTAGAAGTGAAAAAAATAGCAGCTTAACTTTGACAATAATTTATTTGATTACATCAGTACATTCTGTATATATCTTTGTTTTTAATCGTTTAGTTATGTCAAGATTAAAAACTTTCGTCAGAAACAAAAACAGAGACAAATCTTGGCGCAATTTATTGTGATTGTTTTTCAAGATACAAAAATAGATAAAACAACCCATCCAAATATGTTACACATTTGTTTGGCAATGTGAGTCATTGTTTTAAAACATAGTTTCTTAAATTACAATCAAATTATAAATATAATATAATTTAAATTAGCACTTTCACTGGTTAGATCTGTGTCCAAGGAAGAAGGGAGTTGCAAACCTAATTATATTAGGGCCAAATAAAAAAAAAAAAAGTTAGGTATTTAAAAATGATAAATACTGACATAATGACATATTGACTACTGAAATACTGGATATACTGACATTAATAAGATTAAAATACATTGAGAATGCAAAACCATCATAAATACCTTAAGTTTTAGTTGATTCTCAAGGGAGAAGAAAGATGATCATAAGTAAATTGGTTTCTAAAATCACTTTACCTAAGTTTTATGGTTGAAAACACTTGCTAGCATTAATACGAGGACGTAAACTTTGCCATGTATTTTTAAGCGTGATTTACCCAAGTCTGTAAATGTTGATTTCGGCATGGTTTTATTTAAAAAAAATAGTTTTGTTGTGTCTTAAAAAAGCCTGCTTCATTCACAAAGCTAAACTATTAAATTATTTATCCCATGTGCTGGATTGAACACACCATGGGCCGTAGCTTTCCCCTCTTGAACAAAGGTGTAAGACTCTCATAGCAATTAGTTTAAATAAGCGTAAAAGTCAAGGTTAGAATCTCAGCCGGGTTTTTGGAAGTGATTTTCAAAAAATTATTTATCACTTTGCTTTTCCCGACCTCTATCAACAGTAGTGTGGGTGTAGGCATACAGCCTACAAACTACCGTCCTAATTTAAAAAAATATATTTGTGTTTTGAAGAGAAATTTATTAATAGTAATTAGACGTGGTGCTAAATATTATTATTAATAGTAATTAAAATAACACGTTCGTCACTAACCTAACAAAAAACTCCATGGCTTCAGCTCACAACTGGGCTGTACCGACCGAGCGGCCGCCACCGTTAGCGATGATAGTGCCAACATTTTCGTAAAGAGGGTGTCATGTGGTCAGCACAACGCAAACCTTTAGCTATTAATCTCAGTTTTCTAGACAGGAGCTGCTATTTATTTATTCAAGTAGCTCCTCATTTGTACTTAGAATGCTGAGATTACCCCGTTACAGACCCAATGCTTCACATAAACATCTGGAAACATCGGTAATCGAACCTGGGACCTCTGGATCTGTAGCCAGGAACTCTTGTCTACTAGACCACAGAGGTGGCCAACATAACAAATACATATTTAATAATGATGGTTGGAATAAACACTAATGGAATTGGTTAAATAAAGGAAAGTATTAACATTACAATAAATGGTATGACACAATCGCACAAGCTTTATCATGCTGTGACCCACCTCGGTGGCTTAGTTAGCTAACGCGCTATTTTCACGTTGAGCTAGACTGCCGAGGATGGGGAGATCAAGGTTCGAATCTTGGTCGGGTGATCTGGGGGTGGTTTTTTATAAACGGTTTTGCACGAAAATGCGGGTTCACTTCCTCTAAACTCAACATTCTCAATTCCTAATCCATTAACGTAGTTAGTACTTAAGCGTATATCCCAAACGGGTAGTAAAATACGGTGATAAGTAATAATAATAATAATAATAATAATAAAATGAGTCATGTTGTATTATCAATAGTCCATGCTTCGAGCGGGCTTCCTGTCTTTAGTCAACATAATGACAGTCAAAACATATTATAAGAGCTTTGTAACAAAAAAAACATTAAAATTAAGACATTACATTTAAGAGAACCAGGCTCATGAATCAATGGTAAGAAAATAATTATAAATATAATTTTATGGTTAAATATTAATCACTTGATAATTTAACTATAAAATTCTGTTTATAATTATTTTCTTACCATTGAATCATGAGCTTTAAACTTTTAAATGGAATGCCCGAATTTTCATAACTTGTTTGCTATACCGGCTCTAATAATATGTTATGACTGACATTCTTCATTATATGAATACTAATGATATTTATTTACTTCTTAAACTCGTCTAATGTTTAATATAGCTCTAATAATTGTTATAACTTCATAGTACATGGATGTATTCACAAATTAAGATATAACTTAGCATGAATGGTTATCACTTTGGTCCCAGGCATCGGATGACTTGGTATGTCCAGGAATTAAACACCCTCAGAGATCAGATCCCTAAGAGACGAAGAGGGTAGAGAGAGAGGGGGCATTGTTGATTCTCTTCATTCCCTGAACAATGGCGTATGCTGTTGTCTAGAGTGTGAGAGGTTTACATACGACCCCATTTTGCCAGCTCCAAATACAAACTATAGTCTTGTTTGAAAAACAAAACAAAAACATGTGTATGTATATGGTGCGCCGGTATTTAGTGTGAATGGGGAAAGTGCTATTGTCTTGGTACAGAAGGAGTCAGGAGGGTGGTGAAAGGGGGTATTGCTCGTGGAGACCTCTGTGACCCAACGACTTCCTAGTTTGTGGATTTAACTACTTAAGTAGCAAGCTTCTCATTGTTGAGTTGATGAGGATTATTGGGTATGAGGATATTGACGTCATCAAGTCTACACTACAATTTACCAAGAAACAGATTTTTTTTTTAAATTCAATTTTTTTGGTGGCCAACTTTTACCATTTATTTAATGTTATTTTACAGGTATTGATTATATCCATCAAAAGTGGTAGCTTTAAATAACATGACCTTACGTATGAAGACGTGGAAGAATTTGGTTTCTTTTTTGAAAAACCTATTATATTTTTTACGGTCAACGTTAATAATAAATTAATAATACTTAGCACCGCGTCTTACTACTCGTTCGGGTTATACGCTTAAGTACTAATTACGCTAATTGGTTAGGAATGGGGAAGGTTGAATATAGAGGAAGTGAACCAACATTTTCATATAGGGAGAGTGGAAAACCATTTAGAAAAACCACCCCCAGTTCACCCGAGCGAGATTCGAACTTTGATCTTCCCACCCACGGCAGTCTAACTCAACACGAAACTAGCACGTTAGCTAAATATGCCATCGAGGTGGGTTGACGGTCAACGTTGATAATATTTTACTATATTATGAAGTGTTATTTAGGTACGCATAATGTATAATATTTATTCAAATTGACAGCTACAGATTACAGGACTTGACGTATGAATACGTGAAAGTAGATCTTTTTTAGCTGTAAATTAAGATTCTTTATAGGAAAATTGGACTTAAATAAGAGTTTAAGCTCATTAGTGGTCTATGCCGGTTGTATGATAAGAGATACGATGAGGTTACAATTTTATTTATTTAATTTATTTGAGGTATTAAACGTGCTCTTTCTTAACCGACCGATTATATCAGCATACAATAACTTCTATGAACGAGAGCGAAAGGGCCTACCAATTTTACCAGGAAAGATATTTTCGCATACATTCCAGGGATATTTTACGCACCACAATCAACATGGTATCGACGGCTTTACTTTCCCTTCAAAGGAAGTTGTGATACAGATTTTTATCGCTTCGTAAAAATCCGTTGACACCTGCTGGGTTTGAACCCACGAACATCGGCTCCTGAGGCAATCACTTTATCACAAACCCACAGAAGTCGACGATGAGAGTACAAAAGAAGTCGCTTTGAAACCTCTGATGCACCCCTATTAATATAGATACAATGAAAAGATAAGATATAATAGGTTATGGTAGATCTTGAGAAGTCGATTTTCAAGGAACGTGAGGGAATATTCTTACATAACATTCAACATAAATGGGTTACAATTGGGTTCAAAAGGGAATACTTTTTTTTTGACATTTGTAGCCTTACATTTACTAAAACAATTTTCATGAATGTATAGTTGTAAACGTCAGGTCAAGGCTATAAAATAATATACTATTAATAATAACAATAATAATACAATCAAACATTTTTAATACTTACAAAAAAAAGTTTGAATTTTCTTAAAGTTCCTTCCTACCAGAATCTTTCTACAATCAATGTCTCGATAGTAAAAAGAGTATTTTATAAACAATCTTTTTTGCCGGAATATTTATATTATCAATGTCTGAATATTAAAAAAAAACTACTACCTGATTTTAATTTAACTACCTTTTATAAATTAAACACTAAACCTATCACTACTAATTTTTAAACTATCTATTAATTGTTATTGAATTAAATCTACAATATTGATGACACAATTTTTGGGTGAGTTAAAAAAACCTGCTTTTCTCTAGTGATAAGTGATACACATGTGTAAAACGTGTCAATCTTTTTAGTTTGGACTTAAATAAACTGTAGGCATGCATGTAAATAAAACCTCGCTAAATCCTTAATACAAGATACCTTATGACAAAGAGATGAAGAATCAAAGGTGGGATGAAGTTAAAATACAAAATTACACTAAAATGTATGCAAGTTTACATAAATCTAGACAGTGATTCATTTCCACGCTGTAGCTCTACAACATAATTATATACACGCAAAATAATACACATATATAGAGGTACGTATATAAACAAGCATTATCCATGTCTATTAAATCACATACTTTTAGATTTATACTAGCTTTGTTATATAACATTATTGAAAGAATTTCTCTGAATGGTGAATCTTTTTATATGATTATAATACTGTTCGTTCCGTCGTAGCAGAGGGATTTGTTATTTCAATTTCAAGTAAAAAAAAAACCAGAAGAATAAATCAAAGTTCTTATTTTCTATTTCACTTTCCAGTAGCGCCGCGAGTTCTAGTAGCTTGCGCATGTATTTTTATTCGTTGATCCTTTTCACCGGTTTAATGAAAAGTGTGTTCTTTGCCGCCTGATATCATCTCTCTATGAATACAACCTTTCTTCTTCTTCTCCCTTCTTCGAATCTGGCAGATGGAAAGATGCTCCGAAGAGATATGGCACCAAAACTCTGGCACAGCACGGTGTATTCTTGTACAGTCTTGTTAAAATCAAAAGGATCAACAAACTAGAAAAAGGAATTCACCATTCTTCATAACCGCATCCTTTTAGGAAAGAAGGGTTAAACACCGTATCCACCATATCTCCAAATTACAGATAAATTAATACATAAATAACAATAGATGACAATGCAGATTTAAAATAATTAAATTAATATAAATTCATAACTGATATGAGTTTCAGTAGTGTAGGAAATTTGAAAACAGTTGAATTCAAAATGTCGATTGTACTGTAAAAAGAAATATTTTAATGTTCAACTATGTACTTTTTTTTCAAACAATTTTTTAAAACTTTATGACTTTATTTTTGCTCCTATAAATTCCAAAAAATGTAAATAGTTCTTTTTGGTTTAAGAGGATGTGTTAATTTTGCTTTTACTACATATATTTAAAGATGTTAGATTTTTTTTAAATCTATAGTTTAATTCATTCCCTCCCAGAGCCATCACAATAATTTCCTAGTCCACCCAGCTCCTTGCTTCCCCAAATATGGCTCTCTGGATACGTGTGTGACGTTTTGCGTGTACACCCCTGAATCTACACTAGTGTTTAAAACGTCACGGGTATCGCAACATGCGCATCACACTTTCGTTGAAGACATTTATACGTACACACAACACACCCAATGCTCCACCAGAGCATCCCGTTTATAAATTTTAGTAGTGTTCAACAACACTAATACATGTTTCCGGTGTCAAACTAACTAAATAATTAAGGTGACCATTCGCACTTTTTTTTTTTGCAGAATAATATGGTTTTTTGAGGTGATGTCCTGTTGTCCTACAGATGGTACCACACTCATAGGGTTTTAACTAAGTACTTCCACAAGTACTTATTTTTGTAGTTAGAGAGCTATTTCGAATTTAACAGAGCTGGGGCAAGAAACATCACCCTTAAGCTATTTTTTTTAAAAATTTTATTCACAAGTTATATTTGCCAGAATTTATTTATACCCTGGCATTAGTTGTAAGAACGGTTTAGAAGATTCAAATATATTTCTTTGCTGCCAACATTGATAGCTTATTATTATTATATTATTTGTATTATTATATAGGTATCTATAATATATTTTAAAAAGATAGCTGCAGATAACATTACTTTATGTATACATATATTAAAATTGTTTTAGTAACCAACATTTACTGTTTTTCCTACAAAAATCATATTATACACGTGCAGTAACAATTTAATTTCCTATCATTATTATTAGCACTGCGTCTTACTACCCGTTCGAGCTATACGCACTTACGCTAATGTGTAATGGTAGGGTGATTGTGAGATGAAATGGAGGACCTACAGATTTAACGTAGAATCCGAACCACGGTGGAGGCCTGGCATTTCCAACATTCACAAGTTGTGATTAATACACGTCTTGTCAGAGGTGAAGGAAGGGTTTGGCAATCAGATAAATTTGTGCCGGGCCCAAGGATCGAACCCCGAATCTCATTTCCTATCTTTTTTTTAAAATACGTCTTTCAAAAATGTTTCTTTATATTACCTAAATTTTTTTTATGAAGTTCATTTGCTTTTAATACGATTTTATTATTATAACTTTTGTGCTGGAGTATTTGTTTGAAGTGGTTTGCAACTAACTTTTTAAATTTATTTATAATTAATAAAAAAAAGTAAAAAAAATATATTTTTTTTAAAGAAAAAAAAAATTTGTACGAACAGAGTTTGAATCGGCATTATGTTCCTTGAAATGACGATGAAACCAATGCTATTGTAGGATGTTGATGTTTCCTTGAATTATATGTATATATATATATATATATATATATATAAATGAAAATTGAGTTTTAATAAATATAGTTTGTTCCAACTACATTATGTTCACTACCTTTACCAATTTTTCTCCAAACAATGAATTTCCCATTTTTTGGGGAAGATATACATGGAACACTAAAAAAAAAATCATACTGGATAGCTATTTTTTACCCTGATTTTTCTAAAAAAAAATTACGTCCAGGATAAATATAATGTAAGAGTAAATATAATACGTCCAAGACGTGCACCTTATTATTTCTATAGGAACCAGATTATGTTTTTTTGGGGGGTTGGTTTTTGAAATAAACAAACTGGTGGTTAATTGATCGAAGGTGTCAGGTTTACAAAAATTGATTAAAAAAAACACTATTTCACACTTTAAGGTTTCCTACAATATTAAAGTAGCGTTTAGAATTTCTAGTTTTCACAATTTTGGAAATACCCTCATTGGCAGTTAAGTGGCTTAGAGTATTAGGCACACAAAAATAAATTCTATTATAATTATAATATTATTTTACTCTGCTATTCTAGAGTTTAATTTGCCTTTTATTGAGAGAAATCATCTATTTGTCTGAATATTTTTCTATATAAATGAAATATAAATAGTGTGAATACAAATCAACAAAACCTAACCTATTGTTTTTCTTTGTATTTAATATTGAAATGTATCATGATATTTACTTCTAGCATTTGACCATGGTTTCGCTCATATTAAACAATACATTAACATAGTCATCCACTTCTATTTATATAAAAATGAATAAACACTACTTGAGAGCAGTGTTTTACTGGAGTACGAAGATTCAAAAAGAAACATGAGCTCACCTCCAACCCCTACTACCCTTGGAACCACAGCAAACACGTACAATCCGATTACAAACAATAATAGCCGCGACGAATGTCCACTGATTACGACCATCTTATTAGAAATTAATTCACTCACTGGTGAGATGGTGTGATGGTGTATAGCTTACTATCATGGGTTCCTGAAAAATAAAAGCATACAACAGATCCCATCTCGATTCGATGAGTACTTTATGAGTTTACTGGAAACAAACAAGTAGACAAAATTAAAGACACAGATAGATTTAGTGTTTTATTATTTATAAAGATTTGGATTTGCAGTTAATTTGGTGATAAAATTAACTTATAATTTCTAAATTCAGTAGGAGAATACAACGATTGAACGCATAGTTTAAGACATTATATTTGATAAAACATCAATTTTATTGAATTTTATCAGGAAGAAATAGAGTTTATGTAAGTACAGAGGATAAGGAATTTGCGAGAGAAAATCCTTTATAAATCGTTTAAACGGTTTTTGAGTTAAACGCAAACATACAAATTAACAAACATGTAAACAAACCTCTTTATATCTGTGAAAGATAAATGGTAAAACACAATCATAATTACTGTCATAAAAAGTTTATTATATTTTGTGAAATAGCTAAAAAAAATCAGTTAGATAAAAATCTTAATTTTAGTTTAATTATTATGTAAAAAATATATTTCTTAGATATACAGTTTTAACAAAAACGTTATAAACAATAGTTTTGAAAGATTTCAAACTTTTAATAATTTAGGGGACATAATAAGAAAAAGCTTGAGGTATGACCAAATAACATTTAAAAATTAAGTTTGAACAAAATCCATTAAATCGTTTTTGGTGTAGCCCCAGGGACAGACATGGGTACATACAGAATTGTAAACCTCACTCTTTCTAGTTCGGAGGCATATGAAATGTAAGGGTCTGTAATAATGAGCTGGAAGATTTTCACGATTAAAATATTTTGTTTATAAATATAATAGATAATATTGGAATTAAAAGAAAAGTGTTTACATCGGAAATGCAAATACAGTACACGCTAGGCATACACACTAGGCATACACATTTAAATGAACAATATAGGACCCCCCCCCCCTTCTCTTAAAATTATGATATATAGTTCCTCCTTAAGCTTAACCATATAAATATTTTTTTTAAAAATGCGCAGCTTTTGATAGTTGTTGACGTCTGTTTTGTTCAGTTATCCGGATAGCTAAGATAAACGATTGAGATCCAAGCAAATAATGCATCGCGGTACGTTTTTCTGTAATTTAGCCCTCATCCAAATGAGATTTGAAACTCAATCTTCCTGTCATCAACAATCCAATCTATCGAGTGAATTACGTCCTAGACCGTGGGATCACTGGTGCGCGTCGTTTAAATACATGCGTACCTAATCTGCGTTATTTATTTATTTTTATTTTTTTCCATTGGGTAGTTTTGTTATTAATTGCGAGGCTGAAAGGTATATCACTGAAAGAGCCACGGCGTCAATAAGCTTTTGACTTTGCCATTTCGACCTTTCATTCCATTAAATTGGTACACCGTTATTCAATTAAACAATTATCACGCCATTATTCACTTTAGCCTGAAATGAAATGTATTGAAAAACTTTTGTGGTTTGGGGTTGTAGGCCACTTGGAAATGAGCCATATAAATCAAATATATCTACTTTATTGAAGTTTACAAGAGGATTTTATTTACAATACATAGATTTTATTAAATTGGTAAAAAACTGTTATTAGTAGAGTTTATTGACGCGTCAAAATAACAACTAACCACTACCCAATCAATTTTTTTCTTCTTTTTGCACCACGCCCATCTGGGCTGCCGGGATTTAATTACCCTAATGTGAGTGGAATGAAGAAGAGATACCTTAAAGAGACATTTTTTCCAGAATTGAAGTGGAGGGAGAGAAGGAAACAATTTAGAAAACAAATACCCACACTCCATCTAGCCAGTATGTGAACCTAGACCTTCTTGTCACCTGAAAAGTAGATTAGACGAGATTTACGTTTAGTGCATGTGCCCACTGGTGTGTGTTTTTATTTAATTGTAACTATTAGAGCAATATAACACACATACTGGTATCAATATATAGAAGCTTCTAATTATTCTTCAAAACACTTGTTTATTTTAGTTTGCGCTTCTTTAATTTTCTGAATTTTGCGTTCAGGATATTCACAACATGTACTATAATAAAGACACTAATTGATTAAGATACATTTTAGTTAGATAAACCGGCATCCGTATAGAGAGAGGATGGGAAAACACATTTAAAAAATACTATCCCAGTACATCTGGTTTGGATCGAGCCCAAGCCAGTGTCAGGCAAACTAACAATGCTGCCAACAATACAGGTTTGAATTTTTATCGCATCTATTTGAATTTATTAAGTCCTATATAAGTAATTAGGCCTACCTAGCAAATATAAATTATAACATAATATATGATAACTTTTAAAAGTAGTATTGTTTAAATTAAGCCTCAGGCCATAATCAATTTTATCCAAAATATTTTGGGATATTATTATTATTACTATTAGCACCACGTCTTACTACCCGTTCGGGTTATACGCACTTACGCTAATTTGTAATGGTAGGGTGATTGTGAGATGAAATGGAGGACCTACAGTTTAACGTGGAATCCGAACCACAGTGGTGGCCTGGCATTCCCCACATTCACAAGATGTCTTGTCAGAGGTGAAGGAGGGGTTTGGTAATCAGATAAATCTGTGCCGGAACCGAGGATTGAACCCTGGCCGCCAGCACAGAAGTCTGACACCTTACCCCTAGACCGCCAGGTCACCTTTTTTGGGGATGTTAAATCTTTCTTAGTAGATAGAAGAAAAGTGTTAAATCAAGCCCCATTTTTTTAAAAGATATATTAAAGAAATTAAATTAAAAACATAAAGCGTTGAAATATTTAATGGTTTATTTTTAAAATATACTATATTAAAAATCTGGAGTTCATGATTTTTTTTAAATTGGATTATTTAAAATGTATTTCAAGACTTTAAAACCTAGCTTAAACTAGGACAGTACCTACTCCTTAAATTTAAAACCCAGCCCTAGTGGACAGATATTTAGTAGCAGAGCCCGGATTTTGATGACATGTCACTTTTTTTTGTTCGTCACATACAATGCCTATAAGTACATTAACTCTGTTCATGATCCCCTCGTTGTAGAAATGCATATTTCGTATTTTTTTTGTCATTATTTGTCAAATTCGAGTTTGAGGTCATATTTTCTATGTAGGCTTCATTTTTGAGTATCTTTGAAGTAATTTTAAGGCATTTTAATCCATCTCTAGGCATTTTTTTAGTAACTTTAAATCACTCATTTCGAACAAGTATATTTTTATGTACCTTCGTCCATGTCTATTTGCCTAAGATATGATTTGGTCCAAAATGAGTTCCTATCTAGGAGTTTTTACATGATAAATAATAATACTTGTATGTATATTTTTAGCACCACGTTTTATTAAACATTTGGTCAGACTATTATGTACTAATTACGCTAATAGTTTTTGGAACTAGGAAAGCTATATTTAGAGGAAATGTTCCCACATTTGCGTGGAGAGAAATTGGATTTTTTTTTTTTTGTGAATGCATCCTAGGTACAATCAACTGAGATCCGAACCTCGACCTCCCACTCATCAGCAGTCTAGTTTAATGCGAGAGTAACGCACTTAGACTATACGACCATCGATGAATGTTATATATATATATATATATATAAATTCTTCAAATAAATCATATATATATATATATATATATATAAATTCTTTAAATAAATCATTTGGGGTTAGCTTATTTGTGACTGATTTTTGAACATTTTGTTCCTATTACAGCAGGCTATATGAGAAAATAAGTACTATGTTGTATTACCAATTATTTTTAAAGCTAAACAGAATATTAACACTGCTAATGTTTTAAGATGAGATGGTGAGAAACGTAAGTTAAAGCCGGTATTTTTGAATTTTTCTATTAACAAACTTTTTTGCACAAAGTAAATACAAATATTTCTCCAGTAGATCTATAAAATTTGACTTTAAATATTGTATATAGTAAGTAAGTAATTCCATGTTTAGGGTAATTCTTCCCTCATATTTTAAAACGGTCTCTTTGAAGGACGTGTGGAAATCATCGGCTAGCAATGAGCTTTCTTTGATACCGCAACCATGGCTATATCATCATCATCATCATCATCATCATCATCATCATCATCATCATCATCCGCTGTTTCCAGTCCATGGTCGAGTCAGTTTAGTAAAATGCCTTTATCTTCCTTTATCCTTCCATCATTCTTACTCCTTTAATTGCTTCCATTATTATCCTCTCTCTTGCACACTTTCTGTTATCCGCTCGTCCCATATCTTTCTTGGCCTCCCTTGTGAGCTTATTCCTACATACTTCATATATATTAATATTCTTGGTATATTCGTCCCTTCCATCCTAATTACGTGTCCAAACCATCCCATTCTTGCTCCCTCAACTATTTTATATACCCCTGAGCTCCAACTTTTGACCTTACATCTTTATTTCTAATCCTATATTTTCTGGTGACTGCTAATATGCTCATCAACAACTTTATTTCCATGGCCTCCACTTTCCTTGTTTTGCTTTTATCAAAAATCTAAGTTTCTGTTGTATACGTAACTATGGATTGTTAGCCGATGAGTTCTTCAATTCCCCATCCAATAATCCTCCTTAAAATTTGAGTGAAGAATAATCCTGGGTACAGAACGAGTCCTGGAGAGCTAATTGGCACGCTAGGTCAAGCATCCCGGGTCCAATTCCCGTGTCCAGGTGTCATTTTTCAATCAATGAATAAAAAAAATTGGCATGTATAAGCTCCAAAAAATACTGACGCTAGCTCTCATTCACTGTCCTCAAACTTCATATTTTCATTCATTCATCCTTCCATTCACGTTCTTTTTCCATTAAGGTTTTATTTTATGATCGTGGGTTGTGCAGTTCTCTTGTTTTGTTCATTTACATCAATGTATAGATAGTTATGTAGGTGTGAGCGGATACATAAATCAGAAACATAAAATTAAGTATCTTGTCCAAGGTCATACTTGGGTTGTTCCAAGACACCTACTCCACTGTATTTATTTGAATATCAAACATCTCACTTTAAATAGTCTATAAACTACTAGACTGTAAACCATTTAACGTCACATTTGGGTGTTTAAAAACATCCATGATGTATAGTTTAAAAATTATAAGTTTATGAATATTTAATTTAAAAATTTCAAGAGTATAGCTTTTATGGAGAAAATTGAAAATAATCCATTTTTAAAAGCTTAGATTCTCTAATTTGTTGTTTAATTTAAGAGAACGACAAAATGGATGATTAACACATAAGTTTTTACTTTTTCATATAAAGAGAAAGTATTGTAATCGTGAATGAGTTAGCGATCGCGATTATGATGAATCTTTAGGTGTAAGTGCTCCCGAACCCAAAAAAGTGGATTTCACAATAATTTTTTATTGTTGTCATATCTGTCTGAAATGGGTTGACAATTTTTTTAAACTTGATATTTATATCCAATGGTTCTATACTTCATGACGTATTTTAAGCCCTCGAATAAAGGGTAGGAAATAAAGTTGATAAAGTTGTCTGCACAACGATCGTGATAATTATATCTATATTCATATTTAAAATAAATAAGCTCGAGCGTTATTAATAATAATGTTTACTTCGTAGAATCCTAGTCAGGTCTACTGATAGTAGTTTTTTCTAAATAATATTCCACATTCCTTCCACGAAAATGCGGGTAAATTACCTCTACAACGCTTCCTCCCTCATTCTTACCTTACTAGAGTAATTATCATTTATGCGTATGGAATGAAAAAGTGCAGGCCTGAGACGCGGCGATAAAAAAATATGATATTTACTTTCTCTTAAGTAGGCAAAGTATTGTAATTATGGACATTTTAGCCATCATAATTATGACGAATCCTGACGTTTTATGTACCACAGAATTCAAATAATGTGAGTCTAACGGTTTCTTTGTCTGTCCATCTGTCCTTCCCCATGTTGTTTGTATAACCACAAGTGAGTCCATCTCCCTATTTGTCTGTTTGTCCTTCCATACTCATGTCAATCCATCAATCCATATCCATACCTGTCAGTCCATTTCCATGTATGTTTGTCCGTCAGTCCTTTCAGCCTTCCATCCTTATGTCAGTCCATCAATCGATATCCATACCTGTCAGTCCATTTCCATGTATGTTTGTCCGTCAGTCCGTTCAGCCTTCCATCCTTATGTCAGTCCATCAATCGATATCCATGCCTGTCAGTCTATTGCAGTGTGTCTGTCTCTTAAGTCCATCCAGCCTTCCATCTTGATGACAGTCATTAATCCAGCCTCAGCTTTGTGATGGAATGATAGAATATGTGGTCATACCTCAAGGTCGAATAGAGATTTTGTTTCTAACCCTAAAATTGTTTCAAAAATGGTTCTAACAATTTCGTTCGAGTGGATATCTAAAGAATGTTTTATATTATTGTGAAAATAATTTTTTCCTAGAATTTTTGTAGTTCTTGTTTACATAGAAAAGTTGTATTCAACCTTTTATTGTTCGCGTGCCCAGTCTATAATCTACATTTAAAATAAATAAAATATAGTACACAAAGTGTTAAATAATAAGTTTTAAGTGATACAGATATATTAATTACATTTTACGTATCTCCTCAAATATCCTCACGTACCCCAGGTTGAATACCACTCCAATATAGTTTGAGAATGTACTTGCCATTTATTTATTTTGTCTATTTTTTAGTTAGAACATTCTACCCAATATGAGTATGATAGAGATTATGTATTCGCATTAGTGCGATTAGAGAATGGTGAAACATAGATGAAAATCTCATATTAAAAACAAGTCGCTTTACACCCACCCTGTATTCATACCCTGACCTGCGCGCGCGCGCACACGCACACGCACACACACACACACACACACACCCACACACACACTTGTATATTCATGTTAGTATTCAATGGTGACAAAGTACCATGCGCTTTAAACCACTTAAACTGATTCACGTATATCCTGTGTGCCTCCTGTAAACTACACAAGGAATAGGTTGGTAATCTTTCAACCATTTTTAATATATTTTACTTTATTTGGTGGTTTAAAAATATTTTCTGTATACACTTATTTACTATGGGCCTAGATAAAATATTGTATACCCGCTCCAATGGCCGCATGGTCTCTCAGTACTCTCGCAGTTGATAGACTGCCGATAACGGGAACAACGAGGCTCTAATCTCGGTTGGGTGTACTGAGGGTGGATTTTTCAAAATGGTTTTATCCTCTTGTCTTCACAAAAATTCAGGTACAATTCCTCTAAATATAATCCTAATCCTAAAAAACCATTAGCGTAATTAGTACATAAGCGTATAACCCAAACGGGTAGTAAGAAGTGGTGCTTAAAATAATATATTGTATGTAACAGATACATTATATATTATATATATAAACATACATACATAAGTGCGTATTCAACCCAAAGGTCAGTCTTGATGTGTTATCTCAAACATCTGGAGCAGTGCGCACACTCGGCACATTGGCTGGTTGGATGGTGTCGTTTGCCCTCTCTATCTGGGAAAAGGCTTATGTACTAGGGAAGTCATGAAGTATGGTAGTATCCCGTTGTTTTCTATACAAAATTCTACGAGTGAGTGAGCGAGAAAGAACCTACACATTTTTCCGTAAAGGAATCTCTTGTGCGTTATACCCTCCAGGGTCCTTTTACATACACAATCAACATGCGACTGACAGTTCTAATTATCTTCCAAAGGAAGTTGAGTATTTTAATTACTCGGTAAAAATCCGTTGAACCCATAAGGACCGTGTCCTGAGGAGCACTTAACCAAGGACCACTGAGGTGGTGAACAAGCGAACACACTGACAATTTTTCTTCAGATATTGTGATTTACTATGAAATATAAGTTTACTAACTGAGGATGGTGCATTTCTATATAATTCGTCACCTTTATTTTGATATTTTGACCAAATTACTGATAGCTTATGATAGTCTTGGAGCACACCACGTGAAAATAGAACCCCTGCCTGAACGAGCCTAAATAGCTCCCTTTTGACCCCGATCCATACATTTACAACATTCTGCTACCCTCACCGGTGGGTTCGTGGTCTTAAATGTCAAGCTCAGCTACATTATCCCCATGGCTTTTTTGGTGCTGACTGTTAGAAGTGACAACTGCTAAATATGTTTTTGCAGATCATATGGTTCGCCGTAGGGATACACGATTTGGTCTAGTAACTTTTCAAAGCCGTGAGCTGTCAGTCAGCACCAAGAAGTCATGGGGCTAATGTAGTTTGGTTTGCCTATGACGCAGAAGGCGAGTAATGCAACTATACTACTTTATTATTCACAGTAAAACTAACAACCAAGTTCTTGGTCGGATGGTTTAAGACATATCTCAGGTAATACACTTATTTTTTGATGGACGATAGGTTGAGGTTTGAATCCCCACAGGGTGTTTGTGTTTTCCGCTCTCTCACCACCTAATTACGAGTACATTTTCTCTAAAATTCTACCTTAATCCCTATCCACTAGCATAATTAATGAATGCATCCAGGCTGAACGGGTACTAAGACGTGTAATGCACGTGGCTTAATTTTACCAGACATCCCGTGTTCGGATCATGACCGGCTCAAGGTACACCCTGATAATTCTTGATACGCGTGTACTAATTCTTGAAAACTAGATTATTTTGGCTTGTATTCGGGCACCTGGTAGTCACCTGTCCAAATAACGTTTATGATTGGGTTTATCGTTCCATATGAGTAATTATTAATGTGAAATGAATCTTAAATGTATTAGTAAATTGATTTATCGAGATACGTGATTGTGATTAATATATTAAGAATAGCTGATGTTTTTACACCGGTAATGCTAAAAACAGATTGGACGTACGCGACACATCCTTTTTGGTTGACCACCAAATCGCAAGTTGGAATCAGTGAAGGTGCAGATAGACTGGCAAGTAAAGTAATCTAGCGCGTGATACTGTCAGACAGTAGTTCTGTTACAACCGTAAACAGCTCTGCGAGTAGATTTCTGATGACTCTCACAAGTTGTTCCGTGAGAACCAAACTTCCCTGTTTAACACACTCCTCTACACTTCCGCAAGCTCTCATGGAATATCCAAACCAGTTCGTTATTGTCTACGAGACGTGCGTGAGTTAATTGTCTCTCTCGATGATGTCCGCCTTTAAAAAGAGGAGTGATAGTGAAATAAAATTGCTAATTGCTCTTTATGAGGAAAATAAAGTTTTGTGTCAAGTTTACAATACAGAGACAGGTTAAAAAAAAAAGCCAAGATGTCTTACAGCTTACAAGTCATATAGCAAACAAGTTTTCAGCAATCAAGTGGAAATATCTAGAAAGCTGCACACAATATACGCAGTCAATTTAATCAAGAATTCAAGAAAAATTAGTTGAAATAGAAGGTACTAGATCCACTCCTTAACCCAGCATTCTCTTTCCTTTCGTTTTATTCTAATAATATAATCGATTTAGTTTAAGATTAATAATGCAACGGCATATTTGAGACGTCTGATGGGTGATATTTATCCAAAATGAGTGAAACAAACCTTGCACGAGCAATATTCTCCTCTCAAGTGTAAACTGCTTTGTGAGAACTCTTGCAAGTCACTCGTCAATAAACTCACCCGACAGATCTCACAGCAATTTATCGCTGCTAGTGAAAACAGGCCGGGACAGGACTCACTCGAGAAATGTAACGATTCACTTGCCAGTGTAACTGTAACCTTACATAGCGCGAGATTACTAACTACTCACCGGCGTAGAAACTCGTATGCGAGTAAAGCCTAATAGTTTACATTGGTCAAGTATAAGACCGATTAGAGGGACGAGTTACAAAAAACACATTTTAATTTACCAGTGTGAACAGTTGGTTGAGTTAATGGGCGAGTGATTGACAGAGTTTTCAAACGAGTCAAATGGAAAGTAGAGTAACTTGTCCACTCGCTCAGTAGAGATTTTTCGATTTTCTTATGTCTTGTTTCCGTATCAGTCCATCAATCATCTGCAGTAAATCATTGGGCTGTTCTCAGTTCATTCTAAAAATATTCACGTAAGCTAAAAGATACTCATATCTAGATGATTTATTAAAGTATTGGATGTACCATATTTTTCTTGTTTCTATATCCAGTCTGCTACCTACACTATTCTCGTATTTCTTTTCTTGACCAACTCCTTCTAAAGTATGTTTAGTATTATAAGGGCAACGCCAACAACTTCCGCATGAAATTATTGTCTGGGCATTTCAGCTACTACTTACTAGCGTACTTTTATTACAGAGAGCGATTTTACTAACCAAAGGGTATGTAACACCCCCTCTGTATCCTTTTATAATACGACCATAGAATATAATAAAAGGGAGTGGGTGAAATCTAAGGAACAAGTGACAAGGGAAATTATTAGCAATATTTAAAAGCAACAATATGAGCGGTTTATTCAAAACAATAACAATAGCGCAGAAAACTATACATGGTCTCATTATATCATAATGAGCTATGTTGAAAATCAAACTTATAGACAACATCTTTATATCATTAAGTTGCGCAGGTATATTTACAAGAAAGATACAAACTTGAAATCTATTCACTATTCTGATGGTTCAGTCTATATGAGACACAACAACATTACGGGTTGAATTTAATACAATAAATTTAATTTAATATCATCCATCTGTATGATACATAACTTCTATATAAGGGCCTGATGGGCACCTTTAAACTGTTACAAAGGTTTCTTGATATACAAAGAACGAAGCTTCAAATTACGTAAATTTTACCAGTAAATCTTATTCAAGAGAGTTTACATACCGCGAGAGTTTGGCTAACAGACTTTAGTCAAACTCCCCCGGGACTATCTGATCCTGACTCAGAATTAGGAAACTAAACGCTATTTCCTTTAATAAACAATCATGCAAATGTCCTATTAGGACAAACTTTAGAAAAAGATAATTAAATATGCAAAAGTTAATTAGGTTCATAATTAATACAATACATAATAATGAAGGTTACTTTTATTTTACGATATTTCAATATGCAAATCATATAAGAAATGTCACATCAATGTTTACAAAATATAAATACAATTATCCACAATATCAAACACATTACATTTAACTCGTTCAAATTTTAAAACAATTAATAGTTGTGGCTATCTACACGAATGAATTCCCCAAAAAGACTCTAGCGCCCAAGTGGCGACATACAAAATATAGAGTTTCATTATATATAGAATGATCAGGTAGAGATAGTTAGATTTAGAAAAAAGAATATTAAATTTTTTTATACAAAAAATACTAAAAGTTGAAAATAAATCAGAGTCCATTAAATGAATCGCCATAGTTACGATTCCGATACAATGTAAATGTTTATCCTACCATTGTCCAGGTCCAAGACAATGATCATACGTCGGTTGTAGTTATAAAGATAGTCATTTTGGCATACATGCACAGCCTATTATATAGTGGGGTTTCGTCGCAATGGAAGGAAGGTGGGAGAACAAAACACACGCTTGGTGACGTCAACGGTGGCTTCAAAAAGTCACGTACACGTCTTGTAGATACTGCTCCATCGGAATTTCAGCCTATTCCTTCAATCATCCGATGTTTTGAAAGTAGTTCATCTTCCTACGATCAGAGGGCAGGTGAATAGTTATTCTCTAGTCGTCTTCAAAGTTGGACGGCCCATTACTCGTCAGTATAATCGGAGTGTCAGGACGTCTTGTAGGAACATCGTATCTCGCTTGACCCACTCGTCAGTTTAGGATGTCAGGTGTAGGCCAGCCTTGGAGGTTACTAGTGTAAGCAGATTCAATTGGTAAGTACATGAACAGTTTAATTATATTAAATTGGATTATGTAGTGAACATATATTGTTCAGCATTGTTATATTATGTCTTATTAACCTACGTGAATTACAACAGAGAATATTACCATTGTAGGGATCATAATAGTGTCGTAATAATTGGAGCGGGTAGTATGATTTACTGAGAGTTATGCGTTAATGTCAGCATGAGGCGGGTTCTGTTGTAACACAATGCAATGTAATGTTACAGGTAAAATATCGAGAGAATATCGAAAAAATTTGCCCGGCCTTTAAATTTACTCGCTGAGGTGAAGTGAGTGACGAGTAACTCGCCAGCGCGCTTACATTCGGCGAGTATAATTACAGCGAGTAAATTTGCAGGCGAATAGCTAGTTTTATTTATTTATTTATTTGAGATGTTTGATGGTGCACTTTCTAAACTGATTCATTATTTCAGAAAAAAAGTATTTCTATGTGCTAACACGAAAAGTCCTACCCATTTTGCTGGGAAAGGTATTTTCACATTCCTCTCAGGGTTCTTTTACATGCCACAATCGACATGGGACCAATGGCCTTATTTCCCCTCCAAAGGAAGTTGTGCTACGGATTTTTACCGTTCAAGAAAAATCCGTCGGCTCTGGTGGGTTTTAACCCCACCTGCATCGGGTCACGAGGCAAGCACTTTACCCAAAGATCACCAAGGGCGACAAGAGTAGCTAGTAATCTCACCCAAATAATTTAAGTTTACTGCACCTCTACACCGAATGTCTGCCTAAAAAGTAAGTCTCCTTCCTGGAGACTAGCGGGTTCGATTAAAATCCCGTGGGTCTCCAGGAAGGCTCCACTAATTGAAAATCAACTCAAGATAATTTATTTTCTCCAAAATAAATGTGACAAGGGCTACACTTTCACTTAAAAACTAGCGTTAGCCCGGTGGATGGGGCAAGTATTTTTTAACGGCCATTTATTTTCATAACGTTTAAGTTTTCTTGCACCAGGGAAATAAACAGCTACCAACAGGACAGATATAGTTTCTGCAACCCTCAATTCTCTTTGGTTGGGGAAAAAAGAGAAAGTGATGGCTGACATAAATTATATTCGGGACGATCATTATTCTATAAGCTTTTGAGATTTTTCTAAAACAAATTTGTAGCTTTATAGACGTGGCGAAAAAACACCGAAAAAGTAACCTTATATTGTTTGTGTGTATGTCTTCTCGGTCTCGCCTAGCATCTGCCAGGTAGAGGACACACAGCAATCAATCAATGCAGCCAACTTGTAAATCATTCCGTAACGGTGTTGACCGCGTGCCGTGTCACTTCACACGTTTACCTCTCTCACCCCCTAAAGCACAGACGACCCAGGCTGATTGAATGCTGGCGGCTACCTACTAGTGCTAAAAGGGGAGAGGTGTTGGGGGATCGGTCGGGTAGTGGGTAATAAGGGGGAGGGGTGTTTGGGGGACAGTAATTGTAATCCTCCCACAAAGGTCACGAGGCAGAGAAGAGGTCAATGACATCGGTGACTGCCAAATGTTTTTACACGTCGTTTCAAGTATCCTGGTCACATCTATAAACATCACTGAGGATATTTTTTATGCATATATTATTTTTTACTATAGAGAAATTTTCATAAGAAGGAACTTTTATAAAATACAAACATAATTTTTTAAATACATAATTGATTATTTTATTTTTTTATTAATATTATTTTAGAGGTAATGATAAAACGTCTTATCAAAAGTGACAGCTGAAAATTACATGACCTAACGTATTAATACTTGAAAGTAAAAGTAGTAACTTTTCTAAATATCACCCCTTATGAAAAGTCGATGGTAGCATTCTAGAATTTAGGGTGTCCTTATATTCACACAAATAAAGTAAGTAGAAGGACAATAACATTTTATGATATATACAAACATTGTCATATATAGAATAGGAAACTATGTGAGAGATAAATACGCTTCAGTTTACTCTAAAGGGATTAAAACCCCAACCTCTCTATCAGTGACAAAAAATACTATATTATACTGATGGCTTTGATCACTCTATTACTTTATATTTATTAATATTATATTATTTAATCTAGCACTTTAGTTAAGTCGGTTGCACGTCTGACTCTTCAACTTTAAGTCTCAGGTCCAATTACCTGCAACGGGTGAACAATATTTATCACTGGTGAAGTTGGAACATCCACTTTAACAGTGATGGATTAACGAATGTGGCACTGGGTGATGTATCTTTTCTAGAGAAAAGATAATTTGTAAGATACAAGTTGATAACATTGGACTGGTAAAAAAAAAGTTCAATTTCAATACCCTAAAAACACCCAAGCGTTTTAGTATTATTCTCTCCGTAGATTTTTGTTTGTTCTCTATCTCTGTTGTTCAATGCCGTAATCAAAGCGAGTTAGTATTGCTATAGATTTAGGGTAAGTATTAATATAGATTTCTAAGATAAAAAAGTACCTATTTCTATAATAGCTAATTAATGATATGCATCAAATTTAAATGTGCTTCACATTTAAACCTAAATTAATTGACAATTTTAGGTGACCTGGCGGTCTAGGGGTAAGGTGTCAGACTTCTATGCTGGCAGCCGGGGTTCAATCCTCGGTCCCGGCATAGATTTATCTGATTACCAAACCCTTCCTTCACCTCTGACAAGACATCTTGGGAATGTGGGGAATGCCAGGCCTCCACCGTGGTTCGGATTCCACGTTAAACTGTAGGTCCTTCATTTCATCTCACAATCAGCCTACCATTACACATTAGCGTAAGTGCGTATAACCCGAACGGGTAGTAAGACGCGGTGCTAATAATAATAATAATAATAATAATTGACAATTTTGTCAAATAAGAAAAAGATATACTAAGATTTCAGAGTTAGCAAACAAGGACCAAATTCACTACATTTTTATATCACCTAACACAATTTACACCTTTCTAAAAAAAAAAAAAGGAGTGCACAACGCACTCGTTGGTGTATAAATACATGAAAGTAGCTCTATTAACGTTTAAAACTGTCAGATAGGTGTCACCAAATGGTGAGTTAATTTTATTCTACCCAACCTAACCTAACAAAAGCAAACTGTTTTCACGATGAGCAATCTAATGAAAAGTTTTAATGTCTGGCGACATTTAAACAATAATTAATTAAACTAAATAGATATAAAGCTAAATAGTTAGTGTAAGTTTGTCCTCGATAGCTTAGTTATTTTCTGACTTTTGGAAAGTTACTGTAGACAGTTTCGTAACTAGTCACCTGACAAATGTGTGTTACTCAATCGCTTACCAACTATAATTAATTAATGGAAGTTAGATCACATAATCATATATTAATTAGTTGGATTTATGAATTCAAGCTAGTTTTAGAAACTTTTCAGCCGTTCACAAAGTTACCTTTAGTACTTATTTACCTAGGTTATATTCCATTCACGGTAGGAATTACTCTCTGAAAGGTCTTTTTTCCTACCAATATCCTACTATATAGTAGATTTATGGTAGGGAAAAAGGCCTTTCAGAAGTCAATTCCTACGGTGAATAGAATATATTTAAAGTGAAGGATCTGAACCGAACTACCCATGACTTTACAAATTAACTAGTTTCTGTAACATAGAAAAGAGTCCAGTATATCTGCCACTAATTCATCACTGCGAAAAGTTAAGTCTAACATTATTTTGTAATAAAGGTTTCTCTCGTGACCAGAATCAAACCTGGGATGCTTAATTAAACTTAGCTGTTGGACATCAAAATTACAATGGAACGATTACACCCAAACAAATAGATTTCAAACAATTAATAAAAGTGTAAACGTGATTAAAACACTTGTCTGTGTGCCAACCGATAGGGACACAGATTTATTTAAACAATAAAAATACCATGATAAATAATACCAAACTGTCTAATGGTTATGTGGACAGTAGTAAACCTCGCTCCATCCCTCCGTGTTATTATCGTTATTATTGTATTAAGATCTCTCTTTGGATTTAAAGGTAAAATATATTTCATATAGGCTTAATCTCCCATTGGATTTGGAGTAGATTTTTACTTACTCGTTGTATTACAGATAGAAAAAGTATTGGGATCGTAAACAAAAATTTGAACTCAATATTTGTATGAATGTTGACGTTTCATGACCCTCCGAATCCGAAAAAGTGGTTTATGAGTTTCCGTCTGTCTGTCTATCTCTCTTTCTGTACCTCCACTAGAGCCTAAACTATTTTATCGATCGGGCTAAAACTTGGTATCTAGGGTTTTCTTAGGGTTTCCCCAAGGAATTTTCGGAATTGCATAGATAACTCTAAAATTAAGGGTAGTTTACAGAAGGGCAAAAAGAGAAAAAGTCAATTTTCTCAAATAGGTTCTAACGATTTTGATTAAATTTTATTTATGAACATCTATAAATATTCCAAACAAAATAGTTTTACTAATTAATTCGGCAAAATGACTTTAAGAGTTCCGGTCTGATGCGTAAATTATTATTATTTATCAGATCTCAGTAACTTTTGAGATATGAAATTCCTTATCAAAAGTAGTTTAATAAAGGGTGAAAAGAGAAAAAAATAGATTTTCTCAAAATCGGCATTAACGATTTTGATTAAAATTCGTATCTAGGCGTTGATTAAGATTATAAATAAAATGGCTATTCCCATATTCCTATGAAAATTAATTTTAAGGCACTCTACAGAAGTGGAAATTTCTGTATTTCCACAAACATTTGAGATAGTAAATAGCTTATCATTGCAAAATTGTAGTACTATTAAAAATAAAAATAAAACTTTTATTTGAAATATATTTTTATAAAACCAATATTTTCTGAGATATTGGAAAATATATTAATAGAAGGTTGTGAGCTTTAGTTGTAAAGATATACTACTTAAGTTTTAACGCAATAATTCTGTAATGCCATAAAGTCATTAAATATAAGTAAGTCTCTCAAAAAGTTTGTTGCTTTTCCTTTAACCTCTCAGGAGAAATGTCTGTACAACAATGATATATCTCCTTCATTTTAGACTCAATAGTCAATGTTTAAATTTTTATGGCAAAAATTTATAAATGAGGATTTGAATAGCAATGCGATGACATGAATATGTGCAACACCTAATAAAATGTTAAAACTTTAACCGGAATTAGACATTTTAGAATGAAGTGTTGACCCTTGTGGTTCCAAAACTAATCATTTTTATTGGTCCAAACATATAAATGAGGACATTCTTTAAAAATAAAACTATAAAATTTAAAACTGGGAATAAAAAGATGTTTTACATAAGTATAGTGCAATTTATGCTTGGGTTTTCTAGTGTGTATTATTTTGTTTCACATGTATTAAAAGTTGAGAAAATAGCTCCATTTTTTAACAATAGAGCGAGAAAGTTTGTGCGGAGTTCCGTACCATTTATTTTCCTTTGTGACCAAGTTAGCCAGAAACCAAATTAATGCTATATTCGCCCACTTCGGTGGCTACGTGGTCTTAAGCGCTAATCTAGTGTTGTTGGACTAGACTGCTGAAGACGAAGATATCGGGGTTCAATCCCAGTCGGGTGCACCAAGGGTGGTTTTCCCTAAATGGTTTTACACTTTCCCTCCAAGTAAATGCAGGTGGGTTTCCTATAAATTAAGCCACCCAAATCCCCAACCCATTAGTGTAATCAGTATAAGGGCGTATCACCTTAAAACGTAGTAAGACGCAGTGCTAAAAAAAACAACTATATTCACTAGTACATCATATTAATTTAGAATAACCATTGTTCACGTGGATTTAGACTAGTCTAGGAATATATGTCAATTTTTTTTTAAATACACCCTAATATTTGGTCAATAGCTTAGAATTATTAATCAAAACAATTGAGATGAGCTGTTAAATGAAAAACATTTCAAGTGACCTTTATTTTGAAACAATTTACCAGATTAAAAAGCAACACATATCTATATTGCAGCCTATTATCAGGGAACGTCTCTGTCAAATTTCGTTAAGATTGGTCGACACATTTGGCACTTGACGGGGGACAGACAGATTTTTGAGTGATCACAATCTTTAAATGGATAATCAGATCAAAAATTACTTTACATAAATTGCTTGGCCTAGGTCCAATGAATGTCCCTACCAAATTTCGTGGAAATTGATCTAATAATTTTACAGTTTTATCCGAACAAATTCTGGAAAAAGGACCGATGAAATGCCAACTGGTAAGTTAAAACAGTTTCACTCTCTCAATTATTATGTTTGTTCGTTCGAAATAGAATATAGTGATAGTAAGGAGAAGTATCCAATTTCCTAGAATTTGTTGTATACGTATGAAACATTTCACCTTTTTTCAAAAGGCTAAGAATTACACGTCTTATCTTCGGAACAAAAAATAATAACTTCTTTTTAGTAGATCCTGACGTGATGTTTCTTTGTTTTCTTTTCTCTGGCCAAGGTAAAGCTTCAACATTCTCTTAGTAGATTCCCCCCCCCCCTCCCCCTCTCACCCATAGAAGTTTGTTTTGGCACCTTCTGTTCTTTCTACGTATTTTTGTTAGGGTGAAGAGAGAAGGTGGAATGAGGTGTGTTTTGTGAAAGAAGATCACCCTAGCTTCCACCCACTGCATGTGACATATACTTTAGCTTCGTGTCAAAGTTGGTCCTGGACTCTTACTTCGAATTTTCTTTTTTTCTTTACTGACATATTAATGTGCCAGAATGTTGGTTGTAGCTTTAGTTGTGTTTGTTACACATGGTGTTAGGACGGGTGATATTTAATTACAGTTATTCTTAAATATTTGCTAGTATAACACTTAATAAGTTACAATTTAAAAATATTTTTGTTTCTGTTTAAAACATATTAGATTTTAAACTTTACTAAAGTAGTGAAATATTGTATGTATATATTCTTGTAATTACATCTCTAGAAACATAACTTACACATTTTCCATACATTACTAAGCCCTTTATAATCTTTATTAAATTAATTATGTTAGGAGACATTTTAAAACGGTTTGCGATATCTAATAAAATAGCTCAATTTTGTTTTGTTTTTATTAAATTTACTACCACAGTTCAGTCAATGAATTTACTAAGGTTTACAATTCGTTGAATAATAAACTGCCACATTGTATAATTAAATACAAAATTTCAAAAATAATGAAACAAGTACATATTTATATATTTACCACAGCTGAGCGTTCAAGGCTTAATGTCCTAATCACCGAAAAAGTATCACTTTCGGAGGGGAAAAAAATAGAGTTACACCTTCCAAGTGTTTAATTGCCAGGTGCATAAAACGTTACGATACTTTTTAGAAATTGGGACCAGACCTTATGAATTTGCAAAATTTTAAAACTATATTTAATTTGATACTAAGTTAATTTTAACAGAAAATCGACTTTATTAAATTAAATTATTAATCAACTTGATATTCATAATAAATAATTACATGTTGTGAAAGAGTAGACAGCAATCCAATCATTTCTTTAGAATATTGCATAGTAGATACATTAATATTTCTGAAATTACTCACTGTATACATTTCTAAATTGGTTCTTTGGTTCATTACATTCAATCCGTTGTTTGCGAAAGCTCAAACAGATCTAGATTAAATAAAACCTAATGACGAACTGGATATTTGGATTATATTGAACCTGATTGGGTATCATACGTCTCCTGAACATTCAAGGTTATTAGAGCTAGACATTTAAACGTACGCAGAATGAAGCTCGAATACCGGATATTAAAAACGTGCATTTAATGCTATGAAGTAAATATTATAATGTTGAAGTTTTCTTTACATTGATTTTTTCACATGCTCTTATCTTAAACAAATTTAGTAAGTAAGATGTTAAATGTTGTATTTTCGGGAATGTGTCGTTGAAAGTAGGCCTAATTGAAAGTTGTATTTTTAGAATAAAGAAATCATCTAAATGTAATAAAAATAATAATCATAGGCTTACTTAAAAGAACACACTTCAATAAGTTAGCTTCATTTTTACATTTAATAAGATTACAATTTAATTTTAAAATAATAACAAACGTCAGCGTAAAATAATTATGTTAACATGGCTTCCGTAAGCCTTTGGAGAGTGGCTCAATTTAAAGAGGGGTACGAGGTTCCTAAACTGAAAACATTTAAAACTCTGGATGATTCTAGATGCTAATTGAAGAGGAGTTATTCTTTATGTGTAGTACTTTTATTGACTCCTTATTTGCCATAACATATATTAAGAGTACGGTAGAAAAGCCGATTTAAAAATTACAATATTTTTTGGACCAATGTTGAAAAAAATGTCACTATAGTGTCGGTTTTATTTGATCACATTGATGCTTTAATATTCTGGAACCCTAATAGCTGATAATTCCATTAATATTATTACAATATTATGTCATTTTATTTCATGAAACATGATTCTTGTTATTTTATTTACACTGAAATATTTTGTTCCTATAAATGTAGTATTTCATGTTTCGGTTACATTGTTTTAAACAATAGTGCGCATTCACTTTTGTTCATTTTACTATAAACTAGCAGAATTATTATTATTATTATTAACACCGCGTCTTACTAACCGTTCGGGTTATACGCAAACTAGCAGAAGAACCCAGCGTTGCCCGGGGTAATAGCTCAGTGAATTGCGTAGTTACCCTAGGCAACGTTTTTCTTTACTTCAAAAAGAGGGGGAAAAATCTCTTCATTTTAGTTCGTTTTACCCAGTTTATAATACATTTTTAAATTTGTAAATAGCAAATTTAAAAAGAGAATTTTGCAATCAATTAGAGATTTAAAAATATATATCAAAAAACAGATTTTAATTATATTATACCAGAATCGTTTAGAAATGCTCTTGTTGATTTATTCCTGTCAATTTTATTTGAATTATTTATTTATTTAATTAATTTATTTTCTAAACTAAATTTAAACATATAATATATTTAAAAAAATGTATATTAGTGAATTCTGGATTATGGGTGCACATGTTTGTGAAAAGGGGCTACAAATTATATAATTTCATACCTCTACGTTCGGTAAACATCATGCAATGCTTATGACAGAGAGACAAACAAATTCTTCATTTTATTAACATAGATAACAAGCTTAGCCAATAAAAAAAATGACCCGCTAGATCTAAGCGGATCGTTGATGATCCAGGTTTTACATATCTTTGCTAGCGGTTTATGAAATCTCACTTAATACTGAGCTCGGATAAACTCGTAACGCATTAATTTTTACAATAAGCCTTTACTAAGGACAGCTCAACATAGCAAAGCCTTGAACCAATACAGGCAGAGTGGCCTAACCCACAGAGTTCACTCACTATATACGCTCATAAGACATTTGTATAAATTTTCAATAATCCAACAATTAATTTTAAAAATATAACATATTAATTAATCTAAATGTATACGATTAGCCCCTCGCACTAGTGGTGGAGAATAGGAGAAAAGCTTCAGTCTCATTTCATGGTTTTAGGTTACGGGTAGCTCTGGGTTCGAATCTAGTCTTGGAGTGGATGATTTAGCTTAAGTTTTTCCCCGTTCTCTCTATATGTAAATTGAGATATACTTTCTATAAAATATTACCCTTCTCCTAAGTGTAAATATACGGATAGCCCAGGCGGATAGTGAAGGGATTGAGTTTTTAAAATATATATTATAAACTTGCTATAAGCATACACATATATTATATTATTATTATTATTATTATTATTAGCACCGCGTCTTACTATGCGTTCGGGTTATACGCATTTACGCTAATGTGTAATGGTAGGGTGATTGTGAGATAAATTGGAGGGCCTACAGTTTAACGTGGAATCCGAACCACGGTGGAGGTCTGTCATTCCCCACATTCACAAGTTGTGATTAATACACGTCTTGTCAGAGGTGAAGGAAGGGGTTGGTAATCAGATAAATCTGTGCCGGGAACCGGGGATTAAACCCCGGACCCTCAGCACAGAAGTCTGACACCTTACCCCTAGACCACCAGGTCACCCACACCTTTTAAATGGCCTTCCATGTGTCCGATTACTTAATTATGAGTTTTTCACAGTGAGCTAAATTGGTTGTAAGATACTACGTATTACAGTTATGAATGGAAAAAAATGCGAGCTGCCGATTTCATCAGCTATGACCATCCTGTAGAGTAAAAGGGCAAAGTGTTATTTTTGAAAATCAGGCAGGCTTATATTTGTTACAATTCAAGCTCATTTTGTGCTTCTTCTCTCGCACAGTTTTTCACTTTTTTTTCCCATCAAGATGTCAGTTCTTTTGGTTGTAATAATTAGAACAAGAGGTTATTAAATTCTTTTTATGTAGCAAATTACTTTCTCTTTTCGAATAAATTGCTTTCTTCTCTTTTTTTCATAACTACGCAACCCAACAAGTAAGATTTTTAATTTAAAAATAAAAGCTACATTGATAATTATAGAATAATTATGTCAGATACATTGTTGCTATAAATTAGATTTCTTATCAAAATATTATTATCATCTAAGTTGTTATAGCGAAAACATGTGGGCCTATTTATCTATTTGAAGGGTGTAAATTAAGGATCAGTCAATAAAGCAATTGTCAGAAAATTATATACTCCTTCCCCTTCATTTACTTACCATCCCATACCCACCCCTCACCACACACCCATTCAATGTTATGTTTTCACTATATTGATTTTTTTAAACAAAAATAGACGGTTTTAGTATTCATTAGAGCTATAATTTTAGAAGAAGCTATAGAGCTCCTTAGCTGGTGTTTGAACATAGGTTGATGTTAATTCCGCGTGTCCAACGATGTGGGTATTTTAATTGTACTAATAACTCAATTCCTACTATAAATTGTCGATAGGAGTTTCATTAACTGAATTGGACCAATGGATATTGTACCTAACTGAAGGCTATCACTAAAGAGGTTGGAATTCGACTCCACCTTGCTGTTTTGTAGGTGAGTTTCAGTTCTCCTTCAAGACAAAAGAGATTACCTTTATTAAAAACAAACGATCCTTAAAATGTTGTTTCTGAAGAAAGGAATGTCAGAATCACATCACACTTGGTCGCCGTTGATTCGGAGGTCAGGATTCACATCCCTTCTGAGTGCATTGAGGTTGAAACTCCAAATGTGATTTTTCACTTGGGATTCCACACTAACTTTTTTATTTTATAGTTTATAAAAAATAGGTTACCATTTTACTCATTATTAATAAGATTGTATTTTTAATGAAAATCTGCTTTGGTGGCCACGCAAGTGACATGGAGTTTGGGGTTAAAATACAAGCAAGGTGTATCACGAGGAGATTTTCCTATACTATTTCCCACTCACTTTCCATACAATTGTTGGTACATTTCCTCCAAACTCTACCTTAATCTTCCATACTATGTAAATGTGGATAATAACAGGATGGCTAGTAAAACAAATTAAATATAAATGTTAGCGATAATATGTTTACTGTTAACAAGGGGAACTAGGTCAAATATTTAACAATAATAACTTTCTGAAAATATTCCCTTGTTTGTGTTATTAATGGTAATGTGCCTTTAAAAACATAGTTGCTAAAATAACCATAACAATATGTAAACTAGGGCATTCCAGTTCTGTCTCTTTTTTGTTGTTGCTCAAATTAAATTCCTGGGAATATTTTGATAGAACAAATGAAACACCAATCAAACAAAACAGTTGCTTCAGACATTTCGATTCACAAAAAAAAAAAAAAAAAAAAAAAAAAAAAAAAAAAAAAAAAAAAAAAAAAAAAAAAAAAAAAAAAAAAAAAAAAAAAATAAAAAAAAACAAAAAANAAAAAAAAAAAAAAAAAAAAAAAAAAAAAAAACGGAAATCCCCACGGGCTTTTTCGCTTTATTGTTTAAAACTGGAGATATTTACTAAAAACTCGTAATATGTGTGAAAATAAATAATATACACTAGTAAACCTAAGCATAAATTGCACTATATTTATGTAAAACATTTTTTGAGTCACGGTTTTAAATATTATAGATTTTATATTCAAAGCTGTTTAGTTTGTTATTGGTTATTGAGATGTCTAGATAACCAAAAACAAACTAAACAGCTTTGAATATAAAATCTATAGGAAACCTATACACACTGATACAATCATTACCAATGATTCCAATCACCCTGCTATCCACAAAAAAGCAGATTTCAAGAGCTTAATATACCGGCTACTTCCTATACCCATAAACAGAAGGAATTATAAAAACGAACTAAACATTATCAAACAACTAGCTCTATCCAATGGCTACTCCCATTATTTTGTATACCGTATCCTCCAAAAACAAAAAGCACAATTAAACAAAAAAAATACTCTAAGGAACCCCAATACCATTCCTAATAAACAAAGCAAATGGATCAAATTCAATTATACCGGTAACGAAATCAACAGTATCACTAACATATTTAAAAAACATAAACTTAAAATTGCTTTCAGCACTAATAACAACATCAAAAAACATCAATAATTCCAATCTCAACAAAACCAATAATATCAACAAAGTGGTGTATACCAACTTACCTGCGAATGTAATAGTGTGTATATTGGTCAGTCAGGACATCAAATTTCAACTAGAATTTTTGAACACTTAAGTGACTTCGAATACGACAGAAATAAATCCCCATTTTCTGAACACCTCAAATCATCCGGTCATCAACCCACCCCTATGGAAAAATGTATGAAGCTATTGTATAAATCTCCTAAAGGCACAACCATGAATACTGCTGAATATATATATATATATATTCAAACCGCTATACTCAATAACAAAAATGTTCTTAACGAACAAACTAATTTTGAAAATCAAATACTCATCAATACTCTCAAGAATCTTCCCCAACACACTAGAATGAAACAATATCCCATGTGGTCCATGCCCATCCTTCCATTAATAAATTACCTGTTTGGGCCAGTGTCAAGAATATTAAAACCTTTCCCCATTCTTTATTTATAATTTCCTCTTTATTTTACTTTCACAATTTAATTCTATATATAATTAATTTTTTAACATATCTATCTATTAGTTTCAACGCTTAGACATGCTTGATCTCACATAACCTAAAGTTTAATTTCACTATCTTTGACCTCTGAATTTCATTCTAGAACATCATAACCCCAATTTATATATACACGACTGTTTATTACATTTCATTAAGTTCAGTTTTGCCTACCACAACACAAGGACTAACATTATGAGTCATTAACTGGTAAATATGCTATTTCATTATCTATACTTGTTACCTAATTTAACATTTCTAATGCTTTATCATTCTGTCTGAATATTTCACACTATATTTGCACCATAACTTATTTTTTGTTTTTATTCTTTAGTCCTGATGATGGCGTCGACGTAAAACGCCGAAACATGTCGTGATCTTTGGCTGGAATGTACCAACACTTATGAAAAAGGAACAAGGGCATTAATACAGATAAGAATAGAATTCAATTTACTTCAATTCAGATTAACCTATAATCTTACATAATTTTCAATATTGTTAATTCATAAACTTCTAATATTATAACACTTATACAATCTGTCTTTAAACGCCAATCTTCACACTTGACTTAAACTTATAAGTTTATATTTATATTATTTTAATGTGTTATATATACACGTGAATTGTATTAATTTTATGTGTTCTTAACTCTTTCATATTATGATGAATATACAGTAAAGTTTCCTAATTTCAATCAACTTTTGTTCAATTCATGTCCATATCTTACTCTGGTTGATCTTTGGAATTTATATTAAATTCCAAATTTCTATTCTGTTCCATATTGAATTAACTATGATTATATTAATAAGTTGTTTCCTTACTACATTTCATTATGTTTTTCAAGAATTCCATACATTCACAAGTTGGTATTAATACACGTCTTGTCAGAGGTGAAGGAAGGGTTTGGTAAGCAGATAAATCTGTGCCGGGACCAAGGATTGACCCCCGGACCCCCAGCAAAGAAGTCTTATTTACATCTACATTACCGGTAGACTTCCACGTAACCCTCGAATAGTATAAGACGTCAATTTTAAAATAGAACGTATTGCTTGTGACGCTAAGATCTGGGTTCGTATCCTGGTAGAGGGTATAAAGGGATTTTTTTTTACGAAATGATTTTCCACTCTTCCTGTGAGTAAATGAGGGTAAATTTTCTCATAGTAATAACTTCGTCACCTCCCTAACTCATTAGTGTACAGTAAATATTGCAGATAGCGCAAACGGATAGTAAGAAGCAGTGAGTTCTCATACACAAACACAAAACAATAACCATATTTTGCGAGTCCTTAGATATTTAAAGCTGATATAAATATCCTAAAGCGAAGCACTCTATAAATTAGGCATTACCAAGTCATTCTGAAAATCTCTGTTTAATATTTAGTATCTTACGTTGGGATTTGAAAACTGGTTTAAAAGCTTAGAGAATTATAAAATACATTATTCCGTTGTTTGCACAAAGGAATGTTTTAAAATAGCGGGAATAAATGCGGTAAAATACATCACCCCTTTGATATTGTATGGAACACCGTTCAGCATAAATCCCGAATGAACTTTACCTATCCAGTTAATCTATTGATAAGTTTTATTCATGTTTGTTATATTTAATACATTAACATATTCATGATTTGTGCATATAATATACTTATAATATTCAACTTACTTAATATGAATAATAAATATATATATATCAATCTACACCAAGATTTGGGATAGAATAAATTAAAAAGTGGGGTTTATAGCACACTTAGAAATATTTTTTTGAGGAAGAGTGATGGGGACTTTAGGATAGTAAATGGGGAGGACGATGTCGTGCCAAATATAAAATCTTTTTTTTTCCGACCCGCCTCAGTGGCGTAGTTGGCTAACGCGCTTGTCGTGTTGAGCTCGACTGCTGAGGACGGGGAGATCGAGGTTCGAATCTTGGATCGGGTGAACTGGGGTGGGTTTTTCCTAAATGGTTTTCCTCTCTCTCTCTATCTCTCTCTCTCCACGCAAATGCGGGTTCACTTACTCTAATTTAACCTTCCCAAATCCTAATCCATTAGAGTAATTAGTACTTAGAGCGTCTAACCTTAACGGGTAGTAAGACGCGGTGCTAAATTTTTTTTTTTTGGGATTTCTTTTCTAATTGAGAATTTCAAGGGCAACGTGTGTAAGAATAATCACCAGAGTATCACTTGGATATCTAAATTATAAGCCTGGTAATAAAACTTCGTCTATTTTATACAAGACACATCTTTATTTATCTTTATTTTAGTTCTTTATCTTATATTATAAGATTTTATTATTATTTTTGTGGTCCTGGGAGAAGGAAGGGGAAGCAAATGCCCCACTTGCCCCTTCCTGCCACTGACTTGTAGATTCCAAGTATATATGTTTTAATGATCGTTACAATGTTGTGTCAGGGAAAAACAATTTTGTTCGTAGGCATAATTATTTTTTAACTAAGAAAGGGGTGACCTGACAGTCTAGGGGTAAGGTGTCAGACTTCTATGCTGGTGGCCGGGGTTCAATCCTCGGTCACGGCATATATTTATCTGATTACCAAACTCTTCCTTCACCTCTGACAAGACATCTTGTGAATGTGAGGAATGCCAGGTCTCCACCGTGGTTCGGATTCCACGTTAAACTGTAGGTCCTCCATTTCATCTCACAATCACCCTACCATTACACATTAGCGTAAGTGCGTATAACCCGAACGGGTAGTAAGACACGGTGCTAATAATAATAACTAAGAAAGGGGGGAAATTAGTTATAATTTAAACAAATAGAACTGCCTCTATTTTTAATCTATGGCTTATATTAAAAATGAGGGTAAATTCTTAATCATGAAAAGGAGATGGAAACTACAACAACAAAAATAACAGTGTGTCATGGTCGAAACTCGAACTTACGAATCAGAGCTGGGTACACTATTCGTAAGACTAGTATTTTCAATGTGAACTGATAGGTAAAGAGAAACGCAAATTTTGGAAGATAACTTTTGTATTCAGAATTGAAGATGTTAATAATATTTCTAGTTACAGGTGAAATTTTTGTTTACATTAACTCGAATAAAATTTTATTGCGATGTTTTGAAATACTATAATTTTATTTTTTGGCAAATATAGGGCAGTGTCTCGTATTGAAATAAAAGTAGCTTGTCAATCAATACTCTTACATTTATTATAAGCATATGCATATTCATATTCATGAAAGTATTGATTAAGGTTAGATACAGTAATTTATAATATAAAAATGTTAATATGAATATTATAAAAGTTCAGCGGCTAGGATCTATTGTGAAGAAAACAATTCTGATAAAATTTATCAACTATATAGATTAATAAATTTTATATACTGTAATCCTAATATAAATTTTACTTTACATACACATTCTTTTTTTTAGCACCAAGTCTTACTACCCGTTCAGCTCATACGCTTTTGTACTAATCACGCTAATGGGTTTAGGGATTAGTAGCGTTATATTAATAGAAAATGTACCTGCATTTGAGTGAAGGGAGCGTGGAAAACAATTAAAAAAAAAACATTCTTAGTACACTCGACCGAGATTGGAACCTCGATCTCCCAGTCATAGGCAGATTATTCTACTGCAACCGTAGCGCATTAAACCATGTACCCACCGAAGTGGGTCACACATTCTTACTGTGGTCCTCCATTTCCCCTCACACCAAAGATCGATAATCTTTTCGCAGATCTTAAGCAAACTGATGCTGAAAGGATTTTATAATGTCAGTAGTTTTATTATGTGGATCAAGAGAATTCCAGGAACGAGCTCCAGCGACATTAAAAGAGAGAGAATATGAGTTATATTTATGAAGAGGGATGGATACTTCTGCCATTTTTCGAAACAGCCTGTGATTTTTGCTCATTGGACTGCAATGACCCCCAAATATATTACCAACCCCTACCTTATCTCCCTCTCCTCTACGCTTGACAACTGGAGCGTGATGTTGGTGTAGTCACCTCTCCAATACTCTTTGTCGGGTGATCCATCAAATGTCAATACATGAACGAGACGAGTGAGCGAAGAGTGAGTTAGGAAGAGTTGAGTGTTCGCTCATTGACGATACTGTGCGCTCAGTGCGCCCGAAAACATGCAGATAAAAATATTCTAGTGTTTGTATGGGATGACACAAAGGGGGGGTCTAGCTGGCGATACATAGATGTGATATAGGGGGTAAGGGCCAGAGCACCCTCTGATAACAACCAACATGAACCATTAAATATATTACAGTGACTGATATATATATTTTACCTCCCTTCACTGGAAGAAACGCTACAATTTTTAATAATTTAATTAAGTGTGGGTGTGAGCTTAAAGTAAAATTAAGATGGGGATTAAATTATTTATGGCACTTTTTATAAGATGAAAAAGTGGCCTTATATATAAGATTTAAATTTATGAAGGTGACAATTTTTTATGTCTCTATTACAGCCGTAATTAAATCCGATTACATCTTTGTTCATGTATATTTTTATTGAATTTAATAATCATGGAACTATAAATATATATTTTTAATTGTCATTCAGTATATTCCAAAAACTAAATAAAACATAATTACTGAACATTTCTGAGAGCTTAGACAGAATATATTGTATTGAAAGGCTTATTTAATAGTAAGGATAGAGGAGGGATGACTTAGTAGGAATGCACCATAATTTCCCCAAAATGAGATAAGAAAAACACAGCGAAAACATTATATTGGGGGAAAACTCATCTCCAGTGTATCTAACCAATATTCTATCCTTGATCCTTACCTTCAAGGCAATATATTATATTAGATTACTTCCCTGACGTCTTATACTACTTGCCCGCCATCGTGAGTTTTATTTACATTGTTGGTGTGCCAGAAAACTGCCACATGAAGAATATGAGCAAAATGGATACCTCAAAATGATTAATTATACATATTTTTAAATGTCTACATTTATGTATAAATTAATGATTATAATATTACTCGCTTCAGTGGCCACATGGTCTTAGGCACTATCTTCGCACTAAGCTAGATTGCCGATGACGGGGAGACCATGGTTCGATCCCGGTTGGGTTTACTGAGTATGGTTTTTCCTTCATGGTTTCCCACACCCCCAATACACGAAAAATTCGGGCACCTTTCCTCTAAGTTCATCCTTCCTCATCCCTACCCCACTAGCATAATTAGTAAATATGGGTATAACCAGAACGGGTTGATAAACGTGGTGTTAAATAAAAGTAGAACAGAAATCAACTTGTAAAGTATGAAATAGCAATATAAATATAAAAACTTTGAAAATTGAGGCTTTGTACAAAGCTGCCCTCATAACAAAACCTGATAACCAATTACAAACGTAAAGTATGTACATACATTCATTTTGTGATGTGTAATATATCATCAAGTATAGTTTTCATTTTAACCAGGCGAGTAGGTTACGGAGTTTAATTAAGCACGTTTTTTTTACCACATGAAGGTTGGTATAATGGTGTCATGAGGGTATCCTTCTGGTATATGTTTAAAAATTATATTCCGTGTGCTGATGAAATATGGCGGTAGCTGTAATAAACTAGTGCCAGGGGTTTTAGTCAATTTGTGACGCTGTGCCCTCACGTCAACACCCGTTGATATTTGTAATCCTGGTGTGTGCGATGTTTAACACACAGAGCTGGCTGGCTACCTGTGCTTTATGGCAAGTGAAGCGAAACGAGGGCGCTAATTATTATGGGTAATATAATGGTCAGCATCTCTCTCTCTCACACACACACACACACACACACACACACACACACACACACACACTCTGTAGTTGCTGTGTGTGTAGCCCCTGTGACGCATTCAACGGACGGTATAGTTTGTAGTATCCGAGGGGTTGCTACAATGGAGCATCACCACCAGGGGGTTGTTGTTTTTCTGTTGCGTTTAACTAAGGCTATTAGATACCCAATACCCGTGGCGATGTTCGACTGGTCCAAGGCGCTAGACTCGACTCGCGCTTGGAGTACCGTCGATGGGAAGGTCAGGTTTTGAATTTACGCTTGAGTGCACTTAGGGACAGGTGGTTACTCAGGGTGCACTCAAATTGTGGAATAAATTATACCTGTCAGCCGGTCCACACGAAATGTGGAGCAACCTGTAATCCTATTAAACTCCTAACCAATAACATAAGCTAGCCTAGCCTAACCTAACCCAACCTAACCTAACCTCCATGTTCTATTTTGAACAAAGTCATCATGAATTTAATCTTTACTCAGTTCGTGAAAGGGTATTACCGAGCTCGGTTGAGTTGCTCCGCTGTGCATATGTTACCCAATGTGTTTAACCCCATTCTTCTTTCGATGCTACTTCGTAGCTCGTAAACCTCAATGATCTTGTGGTAAAGTGCTCGCCTCAGGACCCAATGTTCGTGGGTTCAAAACCACCCGAGGACGACGGATTTATCCTGAGCAACAACAATCTGTAGCACAACGTCCTTCGGACGGGATGTAAAGCCATCGTGTCAGTCCCATGTTGATTGCGACATGTAAAAAAACAACAACAAAAAAACTGGAAGTTTTGTGAAAAGACCTTTCCCGGCAAAATATGTTAGACCCTTTCGCTCTTTCTCATAGAAATTCTCGTGTGCTGATATAATCAATCGGTTCAGAAAGTGCACGTTAAATACCTCAAATTAAAATAAAAACCTCAGATTCCTACCAACTTCCTCTCACCTCCGCGTATTACTGCAGTCCATTTGTCATATCAATGGTATTTTAGAAATTACTCACATAGTCTTTTGAGACCAACACTGATAACAATTTATTATATTAATTAGTGTTATTCTGAAGATAGGGACTATTGAAAATATATATCAAACGGAACATCACAATATCAAATGATTTGATATATTAATATGTAAGAGTAGATATAGTAGTGTTTTTTTTAGCTGTCAGCTAAGGCCCTTATTCTGGTATGAAAATTGGACTGTTCTTGTTCGGAATGAAATACATTTGATTGGATAGAGAGGAGGAAAGCTTTTTAGGAAAAAACATCCTCAGAATAACCGACTGGAATTAAAATTCTGACCTTTCCCCAACCACCAATTTCGGTATCTTGCGAGCCTTGATGACTCATATAATGAAACCACAAGTGTTGGATCTATGATTATACTAATGGTTAAAATGAGGAGGGCGATTTTGACAGGGAACGCAATATTATTATTATTATTATTAGCACCGCGTCTTACTACCCGTTCGGGTTGTACCAACTTACGCTAATGTGTAATGGTAGGGTGATTGTGAGATGAAATGGAGGACCTACAGTTTAACGTGGAATCCGAACCACGGTGGAGGTCTGGCATTCCCCACATTCACAAGATGTCTTGTCAGAGGTGAAAGAAGGGTTTGGCAATCAGATAAATCTGTGCCGGGACCGAGGATTGAACCCCGGCCGCCAGCACAGAAGTCTGACACCTTACCCCTAGACCGCCAGGTCACCAGGAACGCAATAAGATTTGCATGTCTAGTTGGGGAGCGAACCTCTACCTTCCTATTCAAAGTCATATTTAGTGTATTAACGGTCATCAAACTTTTCTGATGAATTTTAAAATAGTATTAATCCTCTCCTCTTTTATATTACATTATTTACATTATTTATTATAAGGTATCACTCTCGCAGTTTACTGGCCTGGTGATGGGGGCAATTGGGGTTCGAATCCCAGTTGGGTGTATTGAGAGTGATTTTTCCTAAATTGGTTTCCACTATTTTTATTTCAACACAAATATGGGTATATTTCCTTTAAATGTGACCTTTCTTATCTCTAACACATTAGCGTGATTAGTAAATATGCGTACGTACCCGAACGGTTAGTGAGACGTGGTGATAATATGATAAACAAACACAAAAACTGATGGACAAATAGAAATACTCAGCCCTGTGGTCAGGTGATAAAGTCCACCAATAAATCTGGAGGATATGGTTCAGTCTCAGTTGTTGCTTCGAACAAATAAATAAACTACAATTTTCACAGAAGATCTTATTCTGACAACTAGAAAAGTTTTTATTTTAGCACCGCATCATACTACCCTTACGGCTTATAAGCTTAACTAGAAAAGTTACTGGATCTACTTTTACGTATTCACACGTCAGATCATGTGATCTGCATCTGTAACTTTTTATACCTCTAAAATAATACATTAATAAAATAGTCAAATGTTATCAATTTTGGCGCAAAAAAAATCCGAAAAGGTCCGTCTTATGAATATTGAACTGTATGTGTGGGTTCATTTTAGTTTACACATACAAATACACATACACATCTTTGATGTTTAGTCGTGTACTATTTTTATTTAACTTAGTTCAAAGTTGTGTTTTCTTATTACCTTTTCCATCATCATACGTTAACTGCTTAAAATAAAAAATAATTTATGTGTGTACAATTCGAGTAAAAACACAGGTTCTACCATTAAGAGCTATTATAAAATCCATGTGATCTGATATAGTTTTTACCTTATATTTAGAACATTTCATGCTTATCTCAAATAAGAGTTGGCTTTGTTTCTATGCTATTTCCCAAGTTTAATAAATAACGCGTTTGTAATTAATTATACAATCCTTTCTTGGTTTCTGCATTTCTCTAGTCAGATGTTTAAACGGGGTTAATTAATTTTGTACTTTTGCAACTTCTACCTTGAGTACATAGTACAAGTAATAACGTTTTTCTATGTTTGTTTGCACGCTCGATGTTTGTGCGGTTTCAAGAACTTCATTTAAGTTTTCCCCAGTTAATTTCGTTTTGAGTTTCTAAGTTGTCAAGGGGAAACAGGGAGATTTTGAGGGAGAAAGTGGGATTTGGAGGAGATGTTGGGGCGGGAGGAGAGTGTAGCGAGATCTGTCGTAAAGTTTTCTGACATTCCAGCCTGCGGTAGTCTTGAGTACATTTCTGTGACATTACTTGTCACAAGTGGCTTTCATGATATTTAACAATAAGGACTTAAATATATATTTATATATAAATAAATATATATATATTTATATAAAAATATATAAATATTTATATATAAATATATAAAAATATATAAATATTTATATATAAATATATAAAAATATAGGCCTATAAATATATAAAAATATATTAATATTTATATATAAATATATAAATATAAACATATAGAAAATTATATATATAAATATATAGATAATTATATATATATAAATATATAGATACATATATATATACTCCTCGTTTCCGCACCCAAGTGGATAGGGAGACCAATCACCGCTCCAATGAGACCATGATTTTATTAGAGACAATGTCAATATATGTGTGTTAAATATAATGTCCATAAACTTAGAATTTAATAATGTTCAAAAAAATGAATAAAAAAGTACGGTATTAGTAAATATAGGACCGCAAACCATTTCACACAAAGCTACAAGATAGGTCGAGGAAGTCAGTCACAACCCCACTCTACCTCTGTCCCCTGACCATAATATTTGGAGTGATTTAAAGAGTTTTGTGTATCCATCTCCAATAAATCATTTTATTCGAATGAAGTCAAGGATTTTTCAAAGAGCACGCAACAGTCCGATTTGAATTTGTGAAATCTGTGTGAAAATGGAACGACAACATATAGAGCACCTTTTGTAGTGATAAGGTAATACATGCGTTGTAAGCCCAAATACAATAATTACATTAGTTATTCTATTTTTTTTATTACCAAAAAACTAAAAACTAAAATAAAAAATCTGTATATCTTTGTGAGTTGGTTTTCTAGTAAATTTTTACTAATTTTAATGATAGCTACAAAATTGTAAATCTCTGAATGGTTTTTAACCCCGTGTTTTAAATTAATATTAATCTATCTATCATCTCTCCTAATCAGCTAGTTAATATGTTTAGCTATCAGTCATATTTAAAAGGATATCAAACACAAAAGCTCATATTGAGTTTATCTATGGGGTTGAGGTGAGAAGGTTAGCTTAAAGAAAGCTCACCCACATTAGCGAGTGAAAAAAGGTAGAAAACATTTATATAAAAATCCCATTTGAAATCCTACCCCAGTTGCACTTGAGCGTAATTCGAACCCTGGTCTCTTTTTCAACGTAGACTAAGGGAAATATGAATCTAATGATTCAGACCACTCGAATACGGCAACAAATCTAATTTTTTTTTATTAACTGGCCATGTGATTCTTTATTAAAATAAGCATTGCGTTTGAACAATAATCCATTATATAAAATGTTTACCACCATTTGACAATCCATACAGAATCCCCATTGTCACATGTATTAATATTACAAACACAATGGAATAAGTATAGAATTATTCAATAACAACTGTGCCAAAAAAAAGAAGTATCCATTCTGATTAAAACAGTATTGAATTGCACCTAAAATTATATTTCTAGCTACATTGAAATTATGTCTAGAACAGTGTTTTTAAAACTGGGGGTCACGACCCATTGGAAGGTCGTGTAATAAAATTTGGAGGTTCAAGACTTTTTGTATCAGAGAATCAAATATCCAAAACTATTATTTATGCCTTTTAGCGAGGATTACTCTATCTAGATATCATATTCTGAAAATTGAAAAATGACAACTAGGCATGGGAATCGAACCCGGGACCTTTAACTTAGTACGCCAATGCTTACCACTGATCTATCCAGGAATCATCCCGTTCCCAGGGTCATTCTTCACGCATACCTTAAGGCGGAGTCTATGATGGACGTGCGGGAAATCGTCGGCTACAAATGTGTGATTTTATTAAGATCACGAGCTATCAGATAACGCAGCCACCCTCGTCTCGGTAGTTGGCTTAATATTGCCACTTGTACAATTATTATAATTGTAAGGGATTGGATATTTAAGAATCAAATAGCCAAAGCTATTATTTATGCTTTTTAGTGAGGATTATTCCATCTAGATATCATATTCTGATAGTGATCTTAATAAAATCACACATTTGTAAAATACGATTTTTCGCACGTCCATAATAGATTCAGTCTTAAAATATGAGTGAATAATGACCCTGGGCACGGGAAGATACCTGGATAACTCAGTGGTTGGAGCATTGGCGTACCAAGCCAAAGGTCCCGGCTTCGATTCCCGTGTCCAGGTGTCATTTTTCAATTTTCAGAATACTCATTGAATCACACAAATCCATCAATAACGCAATGGAACAGGGTGTAGGAACTCATAAAAATAAATGTATCAACAAGCAAGCACATCCTCCGTATTAAATAAAACCTTTCCTATATTATTTTTTTTCTTTTCAAAGCTGCTTTAGTCAAAATATTGAAAACATTATATTACTTTTTGGGGGGGAGGGGGGGGGAGGGTACTTGGTCACAATGTAAAATGTTCTTCTTACAGTGGGTCATGGCCAGAAAAGTTTGAAAAACACTGGTTTAGCGAACATACTTAGTGTAAAACTAGAGGGAATTTAGTGTGCTCCATAACAAATTATAATTACGTATTTCAATGGCTGTATCAAACACTTAATACAAGTTTCCTGCACACGGCTATTGCTTATTTTATTGCCAAGATAATATTATTCTTCAAAGTTATATATATTATTTAACTAAATTGGAAAAAATTAAACATTCTTAACGAAATTTCAAAACCTGAACATGTTAAACACTTCTTGATCCACGTCTTACTACCCATCCAGGTTACCTTCATATTCACAACAATAGATGTTAAATAATACAGAGAGTGTAACAGCATGGTGAAACTAACACCACCTTAGTGTATCTGCCCGGGATCCGAGCAACGACCTTCACGTAACCTCCAAGCCAGACAAGAATAGACTGATGCCTTTGTACACGTAGTTACAGATGGTAGTTTTTTCACTTCTAAGCCAACTTCGTGATTTTGAATACCTCAGCCAGTAAGGCAATGGAGTTTTAAATCAAAAGATTAGTATTTTAATACTAATCTTGGACAAATTTTGTAAATGTATCTCTAAGACTTATTTAACGTGACCTGAATAAATTCTTGCATAAAATGGTTAGATATACTGATTTGTGGTAAATAAAGTATTTTTATTTTGTTAAATAAAAAGTTGAGTTTTTGTATAAAAGGTATTTGGATTAACTATTTATTTTTGATTAAAAATGGTACCAAATCAACTCTAATTTAAGAGGTATAGCGTGACAAAAAGAAAAAAATACTGCTAAAATGTGTAAATACCATACACACCACAGATAGGAGGTTATAAACATTACCATATTGTTTGATAAGACTGTTTCCTTTTCTTTTTAGAGCCTGGATTCATTATGTAGATACGTTTTTTATTATTAACACATTGCATTTTTATTTTTTCGATTATTCATACATTTTACTATATTTCTATTCCACTTCTGGACTAAACAACTTTACCAATTTTAAATAACACAATATATACAAACGATGTAGGTCTATCAACCTTTTTCATACCATAAAAAACAAGATATCTCGTATAATCTTCTTGGCAAACCCTAAAACCACATTGAAAAATTATATACTTTAACCTCCTTGGCAATTAATATTTCCGGAAATTTCTTAAGAGGAATTTTAACCCATTCAAAACACGCTCTAAAGTTCGCTACCAATCCAAAATAACAAATGCGGTGCAAAGATCAAGATCTAATGGATATTTATTTTACTAAAACATAGTGTACTTACGGAACAAGTTGTTTGTTTTTTTTGTTACAAACCAAGTATTCACGGCACGCCTGTTAAAACCACGCCATAATAACGCGCCTTGGCGATGAAAAAAAGCCGTTCCTAACTTTTTTTTTTTTTTACCTTAATTCATAATCACCTAACTGCTGGACATAACCACTGACTTTAAGGGTAGCAAATCACTCGGATCATTCCTTGAAGGATGTAAATCATTACAAACCAGTTTTAATCAAACACCTTTTTAAAAAAAAAAAATTGCGAATAGCATATCTACGATTAAATTACATTTGGAATTACATGATAAATAATATACTCGCAGTTGCTGACTGGGAATCTTCTGCGTTTAATATGTCGACAGTAGTCAATATATAACATTAGTTTACAGTCCAATTAACCCATACCCTAAAAACCCGTTAAACAACATTATCCGAAACTCCGGTTTATTCTGAATAGCCTTTCGAATAAAAAAATATTGTATTTAATATTAACTTAAAAGCTTCAATTATTACATTCACGTTCTTCAAAAACTAAACAGAAGTGCAGCAGTTGATGCCAAAAGGGATGAAAAAATCTCGAACAAATAAAAATTAGATTTTTGTTTTGACAAGTTGTAGGCATTATTCTGTCGTTTGTAGCAATAAATCACACCCTATTCTAAATGCCGTATCAAACTGTAAATAAATGTGTTATTTTAACAACATAATGTGCATGCTCAATTTTTGGCATTACCAATAGTGAAAACTTCCCTAAATACACAATATCTGAAATTAGATTGAAAGAGTTTCTTGTGTTGTTCGAAATAATCTTCTAAAAGTAAGATCTCCTATAATATCAAAGTTTTACACAGTCAAGGACCAATATTAGAACAGTGAACATTAATTTTACCTGCCACCCCAATATAATCGAATGGCTATGTGAATACAGTAGCCCCATAGCTTCTTTGGTGCTGACTTACAGCTCACAGCTGAATTTTGACAATCAACATTTAGGTATATACCTAAATTTTGACTGTCAGAAGTGACAGCTGCTTAACACATGTTTTTGCAGATCATATGGTTCGGACGTAGGGATACATATTTTGGTCTGGTAACTTTTCAAGGCTGTCAGTCAGCACCAAAGAAGCCATGGGGATACTGTACCTTTATTTGGCAGAGTTTTCTTTGTGCACCGCGTCTTAGTATCCATTCAGACTATCCACATATTTGCACTAGAGGGTTAGGATGATGAAGGTTGAATTTAGTGGAAATTTACACTCATTTGCATGGAAGAAATATATAGAAAAGAAACACATGCACCACACGGAATTTGAACCCTCATCTTCTAGTCACCAGAAAACCAGACCAGACGGGTTTGACGGATTAGCCCACGTTATCACCAATCAGGCAGTAGAAAATTTATGTTATAAACCTGCCATTTTTAGCAGATAGTTTCAATTTAGTAAGCTGTAGAATAAAATATATAGCAACCATTTGTCATACTTGGCCAATCTGGTGGTCTAGGGGTAAGGTGTCAGACTTCTATGCTGGCGGCCGGGGTTCAATCCCCGGTCCCAGCAAAGATTTATCTGATTACTAAACCCTTCCTTCACCTCTGACAAGACATCTTGTGAATGTGAGGAATGCCAGGCCTCCACCGTGGTTCGGATCCCACGTTAAACTGTAGGTCCTTCATTTCATCTCACAATCACCCTACCATTACACATTAGCGTAAGTGCGTATAACCCGAACGGGTAGTAAGACGCGGTGCTAAAAATAATAATAAAAATAATAATACATTTGTTTAGTTTATTACCTAATTTATGGTGATATGAATACCTAAACCAAGTTATTTGTTATTTTTTTAAATCCTGTTTAGAAACATATTTTTGACTTTGTATTCCAAGAGTTAAATTTTCACAGGAAAAGCGATTCGGAAAAATACAACATATTTTTGTGATCAACAATGATAACATTTTACTATATTATTAGTGTTATATTTTATTTCAAAAGTGAATCGACGTAAAAATTAAAGTAAATTGTTTTAATAACTCATGCTAACGTCAAAAAGTCTCTTCCCATTAGAATCGAATTGTGCTTTCTTATAAACTTGTCAGAGCTATCGTATTGAGGTGATCTACAATATTTTGAATTATTTACTCAATAATAATGTATGTTTTGCGAGCGTTAATTTAAAACAAAATGATACATTCCTGGAGAACGAAAGGTTAAACATGTTTTTTGCTGAATGATTTATGGGGTTCATTTACATTTTGTGCTTTATTTAATAAGAATGTTTCTATTTTAACAAAGTTTTCCGTTCTGAATCACTAAGTGATGTCTTTCTTTCCTTCTCATCTCAACACACTTTGTTCTTCGAGAATACAAACACATTAGATCGACATGAATATGTAGACGGAACCCCCAACTCTTGTGTTAAGATACCTGCAGTTTTCCCCTCGGCAATAGAGAGAGTTTTTGGTGGAACGGCAGGGGGAAAGGGGGAGGGGATAGGAAGGCGCATCTTTGGGCAAAGTATCTCTTCTTCCCCCTCCCACCAATTTCTCCAAACTCGCCAGCCAGTTCGCTTCCCTTCTATTAACGAAGAATACAAGAAGACATGCCGACATGTTCGTGTGTTATTAATTATCTTCTACCATCGCTAGGTCCATACATGCGTGGTAGTCTAGAGATGCATTAGCCCTTTTGTCTTCTTAATGCTTCGGAGGTCGGTAGAAGGACGGGGGCGTGGTGGTTAAAGGGTTGGGAGGGAGAGGGGGTAAGTTTTGGAGTCTCTATAATTTGGTAGAGGTAAGGAAGAGAAGTTTCACAAGGTAGAGAGAATTCATCCTTCACAATCAAGTTTCCTACGGGCTGTAGAGGTTCCCTACTGTTACATCCACGTCGCACACCTGGCTCAATCTATTGCTCCATAGCCCCGCAACTTAGACGAGTGCCCTCCAGTCTCTGGGGCAAGCTCGAGTCTCCTTAGTACCATGAGTCCGATACCATGAAGCCATCAAGCATAATATTTACTTTTAAATACAGAGACCTTTTCACTCCCTGCCTAGGCAAGCGCTCACTAAAAATTGATGGAAAATAAAAAATATCATCCACACACGACGCACAGAGTAGAACAAGAACGGCATATTTTTCTTTGATGAACCAACAAGTAATGGATTGCATTCGCCGGTGTTCTATGTCGTTTGTTTATGATCGTCTGTGATTTTTGGTTGCGTCCACATTCTTTTGTCCATGTTCCTTCGGACGTAGGTCAATGGTTGACCTAAGCTCGGAATCCTTTTATCTGAAAACAGATGACGTTATCAGTTCGATGGTGAGTCTAATATTCAAACCCATCTATGGTGACAAGCCTTTGATTCTGATCCTCTGTGTGAAAAAAAAAAGTTGCTCTGTTCTATCCACAAACAATTGAGTTTCGTTGGAATATGTCTCAAACGAGCCATATTTAATGACTACATACGTATGTGCTCGAGGAGAGGCTTAACTTGCGGCCTTCGGATTCTTCCTCAAGATGTTTTGAGATTATTCCATTACGAGGTGGAATGGTTATGAGACACTTTTTTCTGTTAATCTATGATTGAAAAATCATCGTTATGAAATGAGATTTAATTTTTTTTTTAAATACATCTCATTTGGATTCACTCCCTCGGAATCACCAACCTCGCAAAATATGGTTCAAAATTATTTATTATACTACAGTTAAAATGGCGAAAGCTTTAATGAATCATTTGATGAACAGAGAAAGTGAAGAGTTTAAAAATAAATGTGATAGTACCACCCATGCTTCGTGAACGTATAGGCTTTTGAGACGTGGGAAAATAAATGTAATTAACTGTTCAGACTGAATGAACAGTGAGTTTTAAATCTAATTAAATGCCATACAGTAATGTGATAGTGTACTCGTGCATCTCCTGATTATTTTTTTACCTATCTTAGACACACATACACCCACCCACCC
>CABEEJ010002470.1:56838-110759 GCA_901482245.1 Timema douglasi
CACACACACACACACACACACACACACGCACACACACACACACACACACACACACATAAAAACTTTTACTCACACAAACAGCATATAAATGAAACAAAACAAAGTATTTCATACTTCTATTGTTTGAAATGGATGAAGTGTATTTTGATAAATAAAAAGGGTCAGTAATAATATTATTATTAATATTATAATTATTTTAATACCCGATCGGTTTATACGCACTTACGCTAATGTGTAATGGTAGGGTAATTGTGAGATTAAATGGAGTTACTACAGTTTAACGTGGAATCCGAACCACGGTGGAGGCCTGGAATTCCACACATTCACATTCACAAACTTTGATTAATACACGTCTTGTCAGAGGTAAAGGAAGGGTTGGCAATTAGATAAATCTTTATCGGTATCGAGAATTGAATCCCGGACCCCCAGTACAGAAGTCCAACACCTTACCCCTAGATCGACAGATCACCCAGTAGAATGTAAAACATGACTCACAATATTCCACATTAAGAAGTTTGGAGTTTGTCATTATAGAACACAATCATACAAGAATAAACAACTCAACATGAATTGCGAGGTTTAAAACTCATGGTGAGTGACTTAAAATAATTAATTTACGAATTCAAATAGAGCCTGGCGAGACTCACCGTTGCTAGATAATCTCACCACATCTCGGTAAAAAGCCCTCATGTCGCCACGATTAGGCCGCCAGAACGTATAGCAATGTTACTTATACGGGAGACCCCAAATCCCCGTCTACATACTCCATAAGCACACATTTGTTTAGTCATTACGTCTTTATAAATGGCAATCACGTCTACATAATACGTATTCTTAATCAAGTGACCACAACAACCAATGAGAAAGTTATATACTACGTCCTATTAAACTCTCTGAAAGAAAATTGACTGGGACGAGGCACGAGCAGACGTGATAGCTGAAGCAGAGGTTATAAAGAATGCTAATACGAATTTTAACCTATCAAAGCGATGACACTCTTCCTGAGAACTTAGTATTTTTCAGAGAACTTTTTTTGAAATGCCACACTTCCCGGGGTTTTTAAATGTTCAAAAGTATAGTTCTGAAATATTTCCGTTCGTAAAACTCGCTGCCACTAGTGCTTTCATTTCGATGCGTGAATACATATTTACTTTACTGGCAGTCCTTAGTAGTCTGTATAAATAACGTCTTTAGAAAGTTAAAAATTGAGTCAACCTCTACGTAGTGATAAGGAATAAATACAGACTTATAGAGATATCGACTCTGTAGACAAATCAATCTGGTAGTCGATCTGTAGTAGATCATTTACGCACCTTACGAATTCGGATTCTGTAGACGCGGTTTAGTCACATACGTTTGTGACTAAATGACGGTTGCCAAACAATAGTTATAAGCATGCCTACCCTAATTATATATCAAAGTTTCGTGTGCTAGTGTCATGATGGTGGTGGTTTTTTTTTTATCTTGACGACACCAGGTCACAATCTTGCCGTAGCCTCATTGGTTAGAAGGATCGAACACAAGGATAGGTAACCTGAGTTTAATTCCAGGTGATGCTAATCATGATTAGTAATTTATGTATAAGTGTTCATTCTGCTATTAAATTCCTAAGTATACACCCACTTTAGTGGCAGCGTTTTTTAACTTGTGCTCTACGGAGCCCTGGGGCTCCATCATAGTTAGTTAAAGCTCAGTGGGGAAATTTTAGAATATTACTTATTTGTTTTTAACAAAATAAAACCACATCAGTAATTAGGATCGCCAATTCTTTTCAAATTTGAATAAAATACATTTTCCAGAACATGTGTTTTCCGTTTGTATTATACTTTTATACTTGAAAGTGTAGCAATGAACTTTCGAGTTCCTAGTGCCATATAGTAAATGTGTAAGAAAAGTTTAAGTGTCTTTATTGAATTTAGGTAATATTCGTGTAAACATTTTTATGATGGCTTCAGCATTTTTTCTTATATATACAATGCCTCCTTTGGTGTAAACGTTTTAGGAACACATGGTCTAAGGCATCACTCTCGCAATAGACTGGCTGCCAAGATGGGGAAATTAGGGTTGTAATATCAGCCTTATGTACTGAGGGTGGATTATACTAAATGGTTTCCCACTCTCTCGCCATGCACGCAAATGCGGATAAACATCCTATAAATTCAACCAGGTTTATTGCTAACAAATGATTGAAATTAGTTTATATGCGTACAACAGGAACAAGTAGTAAAAACTCGCAGACAGAAAAATTAAAATAAATTAAGTGGGTACATTTACCCTGAAATCTTACCTTAACGTTTTACACTATGCTGGAGCAGACTGTTAACTTTAAGGGTAAACGGAGTACACAATTACTCTCGTTTGTGGGAACGTAGAATAAATGTAATTCTCGTCTAGTTTGATTTGCAGGTGACAGAGATGTGGGTTGGAATCCCTGTCAGGTTTGGTTTTTCCTAAATGGTTATAAATACTCCCTTAAAGCTAATGTAGATACATTTCCTCTCAACTCTACCTTCCACATTATAATCCTATTAACGGAATTTAAATCCATGTATCCCGGACGGGTAGTACATTTAGATACGATAATACTATCCGACACCTTAGCTCAGTCGGCAGACTGCCTGCCTACTGAATTCAGTGTCCCAGGTTCGTTTCCTGGCATGGCCGAAAATGTATCATTGGTGAAATGTGGCTTTACCCTTGCACATTGATAAATTAACAGCCGGGAACTGGATGTTGTGCCTGTCCTAGTATTAAGTTATATTATAAGACATGAAACTACGACATTCCTAGCAAGCCGGTAAGGGAAAAATATGGCTTGAATAAAAAAAGTGACCCGGGCCACAAGTTGGAAACAGTATTGAATGTAAATTAAAGATACGTTAGTACTTGATTTGAGGTTTTAGGTGGGTTCTTTTTAGGTTAACCTAGTTTGTGTGGGATATTTTGATATATTTGGTTTGTAAAATCGCACATAAATCTAAGTACATGTTAAATAAAACCCCAAAACCGGTAGCTATGCTGGAAACTAGGTAGTTTAACTTGTATTTCAATTGATTTTTTTCAATCTCTTAACACTCGCAAGCTAGTTCTTGTATCCTGTTATTAAAGTGGGTTTCGAACCACTTGTGTCCACGATGATAAATCATTCTCTGAAATCCCTGTGCGGGACCCAAACACGAACCAGCAGAGGTAGGTGTTTCAGATTATATGTTTAGCTCTTTCAACCATGGGAGTACTGATATATTTCTTCGAAATCAATTAAAGGAGCCATTTTATGATTTACCTTTAGAATAGGAATGGGTTATATTTAAACTCACCACTAAGATTATGAATAATACATGGTAACACAAACCAACCCCTTGCCCCTTTGTATAATTTTTTTTTTTAGTCAACGCGTTTTACCACCAAATCGCACTTAACGCATATTTACTAATCATGCTAATGTTTTAGGGATGAAGAAGGCTGAATTTAGAGGAATTATCTCTGAGAGAGAGAGAGAGAGAATGAAAGAGAGTGGAAACCCCTTTTGGGAAAACTCCCCCAGTACGCCCCAATATCCTTGTTATTGGCAGTCTAGTTTATTGCGAGTTTGACACCGTAGAGATGAGTTGAACTTTACCAGAACAACTCGCACCTATGAGGTGGAAATCTTGTTATCGGCTTAGATCTCGTCGCGAGACGACGTTTCTATTCCACGTTAGTTGTTCGGTGAACGTGTGAATACACAGTCATACCATTAGACATTATACCACTGAATCAGGTGAAAAAAATATTATTAAAAAAATACGCACTATAACTCTTGAATAGATGATGTCACTGTGTTGAAAAATTATCTCAGTGATTTACTTAGAAATTAAAAATAATGATTTATAGTGTACGTGTTTGTATACTTAAAATAGTAGAGGGTCAGTACGTCTAACTAGAACTAAACAAAACCCCAACCTCCCCATCAAAGCTTTCCATTCTATCAAAAAACTGATTGATGCCTTAAGTTAGGGATGTAGGGAACGAGTGTAAAGGGCAGTGTTTTTGCAGATTTTTATAGCAAAATTTTTTGGTCAAATAAATAAAGTATATTGCTTCAATCGAAACATAGAGCTAAATTTTTTACACATGCTTATATCAACATTCCCTGAATATCTCCCATGGACATAGTGGCATTAGATGAGAAACTTTTTAAGATTAAGAGAAAAGTTGTTATTGAAATTCCAGGACACCCTTGACAGTCATTCCAGAATTGTTAATATCACCATGTGACCCACTACAGTGGCTGCATGATCTAAGGAGTTACTCTCGCAATAGACTAGGCTACCAAAGACGAGGAGATTGGGGTTCGATCCCAGTCTCGTGCACTGAGGTTTTTTTTTACTATATAGTTTTCCACTCTCCATCCACGCAAATGCATGTTAACTTCCTATAAATTAAGCGTTATTAATCCCTAACACATTAGTGGAATTAGTACGTAGGCGTATAACACTAACAGGTGGTAAAGCACGGCTCAAAATAAATCCCCTTGTGGTGAAAATTAAACTATAGGCATATGTTTCTACTAGGGCCATATTTTATTTATTTTTGCAAAAAAAAAAGTTGTACCTAAAAACTGCAAAAATACTCCTTTTAACTTGCGTTTCCCACATCCCCACCTTAAATCATGCGACCATCGTTGCAGATGAGTCCCGAGACCTGCCCAAGAAAAGTAGTAAACATTCCGAGATGAGGTTTTATTTAGCTTTATTTTTGATTTTTTTTTTCTTTTTCGACATTTTAAAAATAAACCAAGGTTATTTTGTTTGTGTGGTCTTCTCGCAGCGTGGCTGGCTGTGTATGCTCCCCTTCCACCCTACCCCCGCCCCCCAAACCACTATTTTCTATTTTACATAGTGTGCCAACGTTTCGAATATTCTACAATATTTTCTCTCTCTCCTGGTGAATAAGGATCTTGATGTGCCCTAATACTTAATGTGATCGGCTTTGTTGTGTTTTAATATTGAACTTTAAAGCCTAAGTTTTCCTGCTAGGCCTAATTGTGTGGTTCTTAAATTGTCTACCTTCCTTTATTTGTATATTAAACACAAGCGCTTAGCACAATTTTTACTTTCTCGGGTAAAGAAAGTATTATGATCTTAAAAAAAAATTCGAACTCAAGATTTTAATGGATGTTGACGTTTCATGACGCCCGCAAAAGTATTATTTTCAATTCTGTCGTTCTATCTGTTAGTGGGACTAGAGCTAAAACAATTTTACCGATTTAGCTAAATTTGGTGTATAGTTTACTTAAAGGTAAAAATAAAAAAATAACAGATTTTCTCAAAATTTGCTTTTCCGATTTTGATTAAATTTAGTATCTGATGATTGTTTAACATACAAACAAAATGGGGGTTCTCATTTTTCTAAGAAAACAACATTGAGAGTATTTCACACACGCGGACATTTATAATTTGGATTATATCTCCCCATCTCTTTGAGATACGAAATAACTTGTCATTTCAAAGTTGTGGTATTATTAAAAATAAAAAAAATTATTTTAAAATGTATTTATATAAAACAATAAATTTTTGAAATTTAGGCAAATAAACATTTTGAATTATGTTTTGGTAAATTGATTGTTATACTTTTTGGTGAAAAGAGATGTTAATTTTTTTTCATAATGTTTCTGAAACAATGTGCATTATTTTGATTCCTACATTTTACCCGTTTTACATACATTTATCCATTTCTAGGTGAAGGAGAGAGAAAGTCTGTGAGGTGCAGGCAGTGTGCCACTTATTTTCTTGGTTCATATCCTTCGTTATTCGCTGTATCGCTGTAGTTGTGCTGCATATAGTATCCTACAATATGTTTGGTGTATTTAAGTGTCTGGGGACACATTGATTCAGTTTTAGTCTGAGCTCTAATTATAAATAGTCACATCGGTAGGCACGCGGGCTAAGATGTCACCCCCATATCGTCTGGTTTTGCCGGAGACGGGAGGTTAGGGTTCAAAAACCACCCAGAACTGATAAAGGGTGGATTTTTCTACTCACCTCCTATGCAAATGTGGTTATATTTCCTCTAAATTATACCTCACGAGTGTAATTATAATTACTTCGTCTTCCCACACATAGGTCTAATCCAAATTTTGATTAATCTAATGGGGTAAGTAAGGATCAGTAAGGAAGCATTTTAGAGTTATAATACCCGAATTTCATTGGAAGGAGATTGGGAAATCATTTAGGGAAAACAACCCTCAATAGATCCAAGCAAGAATTAAATCGTGATCTTTCAGCCTTCAGCAGGCCAATCCAACAGAAGAGTGAAGCCTTCGATCCTTCGGCCTCTGAGACGGGTAAACACCATTATTATTATTAGCACCGCGTCTTACTACCCATTCGGGCTATACGCACTTACGCTAATGTGTAATGGTAGAGTGACTGTGAGATGAAGTGGAGGACCTTCAGTTTAACGCGGGATCCGAACCACGGTAGAGGCCTGGCATTCCCCACATTCACAAGCTGTGATTAATACACGTATTGCCAGAGGTTAAGGAAGGGTTTTACAATGAGATAAATCTGTGGTGGGACCGAGGATTGAACCACGTAGGCCTACCCCCAGTGCAGAAGTCTGACACCTTACCCCTAGACCCCCAGGTCACTAACACCATTGTTAATAACGACTTAATGTAAGGGGCAAGGATTAGAATGGTTATTTAGAGGAAGTACGCTAGCATCACCGAATCACCGAAAATCACTTTCAGTACACTAAGTCTAGCTTCAAGTATCATCCTCCCAATCAACCCGCGATTTGGTCAATTGTGAGTCTAACGACTTAGCAGACGTCCTCACTGGAGTGGGTGACATTCATAATTATTGTATTTATGATAAGAGGAAATATCTACAAACTGTTTGATAAATTATGTGCTGTTATTGCTTAGTGTTTAATGTGAAATTGAAGGGAACGCGAGATACAATCTCTATTTTTGCGTTTTTTGTTAACAAAACAATTTTTTGGCCAAAATAAATACAATAGTGTTTAAGTATAACTCATTTTGATTAATTTTACACACAAATAAATCGAAACAACTATTTGCTTTGGGAATTGCCTGATATAACCAGGACATTTTCCTTTCGTTTAAAAAATATTTGGTCAAACTCCGTGGTGCTCAAGATAAATAATCAATAAGATGAGAGATAATTGTATTATGTAGACAATTAAATTAAATGTATCTACTAAGGCAATATTGTATATATTTTGGCAAAAAAAAATCTTCTTATAAAACTGTAAATATACGGACCTTGACTTTCGTTCTTTTCCATACCACCTTACCAAAAGTTACTGGCATTATGTTTAATTAGTTTATATTATAATAACAAATGAAATATGAAACTGCATTTTTTCAAACAAAGCTTTTACAAATTACCGGAGCGCTTGAATACAGTTCTAGGGTTTATTGGTTCAACCACAAGTACTGGCACAAATTTTAACATTAATTTATGCCTTTATCTTTGCACCATACCATGTTATATTAATGATAGCGTTAGACTTATCTGACAGCTAGAAAATTAAAAGAAATAGTTCCATGTTCATGCGCTTAGTCATGACATGTGACGAATGTAATGTGTGCAGGCCTAAGTGCGAACAAAGGCTTTCACTTCTCGATAGTAAAAATAATTATTCAGAGTGTCTCACCAAAACTGTGGTATGTTCCTACATGGTGTACCGTGTTGCATATTCCATCCAGTGTGTTTCACCAAATTTTATCACAGACTAGAATACCTCTATCAAAGAATAAGACGTATATTGAAGAGTTTTTAACTAAAAATATGGGTTAGCTAGCTGCCTCTGCCCGATTTTCTCTCTCCACACAAATGTGGGTAAACGTTCCTCCCCTTAGCCCTAAAGTGTGTTATATTAATATCCTGGACGGGTATTAAGACATTGAACAAGAATTAACTTATTTTTTAAAGTTTTGTACAGAAAAAAGTTTTGAAGTTTTGTCCTGTGTCTAGTAAATACAGGTTGGGCTCCGATACCTTAGATCAACCGATATAACGTCTTTCTACTCAAATCAAGGGCCCCGTTTCGATTCCCGGCAAGATCATTTTGTATTATTTTGGCACAACCTCCTTGACTAGTATACTCTCCCGTTACCTCACCAATACATTTTTAAACAGTAGCTCTTTCACACAGTTTATGGTCCAACTTCATCAGTATTATATTGAGTCAACCTCCAAGCCTAGTATACATACACCCCAGATGACTCACTGACGAAAAGAATTTCTAAGCTTAGCTCTTTCACCTAGTTTATAGTTCAACTTGCTCAGTATTATTTATATTAAGTCAATCTTCTAGACTAGTTTCACCCTTGATAGCTCACCAATGAATTTCACAACATTAGTTCTTGTATAATTTATGAATCTATTTTATTTGTACAAACTCTTAGAGCAGTATACACCCCTGTTATCACACAAACAAATTCCTCACCATCAACCATTTTACACAGTTTATTTCTGTCTATACAGTTCGGTACACACACAAAACGTGCCCGTGGTTCCATGTTATTTTTAAAATTAATCTTTGTTGTAGTTTTATTTTTAAATAATAATTTGACTGCATAGTGTGCATTCACATGACTATTCACCCCGTACCTTCTTGTAATTCGTCTCATAGAGCTATTCATCATTGTTAATGTTTTCACTGACTTCCATTACTCACCATATTTTCTTCATGACTTCGTTGCACGACTAATTTCTTTACTTTCCAAAGACAGATTACTTGTTGTGTCTAACCTTTGTGATCATCATTTTTATCCACCTGTCACTCGTAAACTCAGTGGTGTGTGTATTTTTTTAAATATAAAAGATGGGGCGCATTATATTTTACATATAAAAATATATACGCCCCTATGTAAGTATTCTTTAAACATGGTATTTAAAGTTCAGAGTGATGAGTGGAAGATAATATAACCTCCATTAGTGTTATATGCCTCCTCTACCCCCTGCCTCCTTCTAGTTTCATGCTCAACCATAAAATATAAAAGTATTTTTAAACCTTTAAGTTTGGATAGTAAATACTTCTTGGTAGTTTTAAGCTGTGTATACCATTTTAATCTAGATACACATTATGCAGTCTATTTAAAAGAAGAATGAGAACAATGTATTCTAATCCTTTTTAAATGTAGGGTATTTACGATGAAACATTGTAAAAAAACATAAGAAAACAAATAAAATAAGGGTTTTATTAGTTGGTTTTTTACTAACAAGAGTTATTTCAACACAATTATTACTATTCCAAACAAAGCGGTTGAGATTTTAATGGTTCGAATCGTGGTTGTTTACTTTAGGAGTGTCTTATCATTCATGACAAAACTATAGTACGTTGGAAAAGAGTTTTTAGAATCTATTGAGTATAACAAAGATTTAGTAATTTTGGAACTGTTATATTAAGGCGATGGGCCCTTTTCATTTGGGCGTGGAAAAGCAAAGCCATGGGAACAAAGGGCTATCTTCAATAATTTTTTATTGTTTTGCAATTTTCTTTTCGGAAACGGTTTGTTCAAGAATATAAGCATGTTTATTAAGTTATACTTTTTATATACACAGCCCCTCTATAATTTTAACGATGAGCAAATATCAATAAAATTGACATTTTTCAATAGAAAACTGCCGGCTTCTTAACAAAAAATAAGAAAATGTAATGATTAATAAACATTGACACATTATCTTAGAAGGGATGTTGAAAATAATAACATAAAAAATTCACTCGTTCTCAAGAAAATTGGTATTTCCAAAAGTATGATTTTCCCGCAAGACCTGTCCGGTAGCTAGCACCATCTGTTCTAGTTGGCGTGGAAGGATACTTTGGTTGGTTGTGAAGCCACGTTACACCTTTCACCCTCCCGCCCACCATCCCACAAAATAGATTTTAGACTTTCACCTAAAGAAACAAAAAAAAATATATTTCTTAGAATATGTAAGTATAAGCCAAACAGTGGCGTTGAAATTGGGGTAATAGAATTGATTTGTCACCCAAAAGATTTATTTTACTGCCCCTGATTTTCTTAAAAGGGAAGCTGAAAGACTACTTTCCATCAAACTTCAATAGCCTCTTAAGACTTAATTCGGTGACCTGGCGGTCTAGGGGTAAGGTATCAGACTTCTGTGCTGGCGGCCGGGGTTCAATCCCAGGTCCCGGCACAGATTTATCTGATTACCAAACCCTTCCTTCACCTCTGACAAGACATCTTGTGAATGTGGGGAATGCCAGGCCTCCACCGTGGTTCGGATTCCACGTTAAACTGTAGGTCCTCCATTTCATCTCACAATCACCCTACCATTACACATTAGCGTAAGTGCGTATAATCCGAACGGGTAGTAAGACGCGGTACTAATAATAATAATAATAATAATAATAATAATAATGACTTAATTCAAAAAAATTGTCAGGCAAGGACCATTTAAAATATTTTATGGCTGTATTTATTTAAAAAAAACCAAACGAAGCCAACACTAAATAGCTTATAGATGCATCCAACTATTAAGAAAATTCCAAATAGTTCTAGAAACATATGGTTCTTAAAAAAAGTTTTCAAGCAAGGACCACTCTAAATAGACTCTAGGGGTTTCCAAATTTAAAATATTTATGGGGAGGACCCCATAAGAATAGCTTAACATTTAAAAAGCTTTGGGACGAGGATTATTTTAAATATTTTATAGGGAAACGGGAGCCCTAATTTTCAAACTTTTATTGGGAGAGGGTCACCTTATTTGTATTTGGGAGCTGAATCACTAAATACACTTTAATTGTATTGGACCAGGGTTGGTTTTGAGCCTTCAATTTATCACTGGAATTTCCATTCCTTCTCCACATAACAATGTAGGTGCCTTTACTTTAAGTTACACTTCATATCCTTCCTACACCTCAAATTAAGCAGTTAACCACCTAGGCTATAAACGTAACATTAAAATACCTGCATCTGTAGTCACACATATAGACTGAGACGTCAAACAATAAGCAAATAATAATTACAGCTATGTTGACAATAGTCACTTTCTGACAATGTTTGCAATAAAGAACCTTCTGTTAACTGTCAAATACCCTATAATGTTCCTAGTTTGAATATTTTTTTTGAAAATTATACTCTTTTAAATGCTATTTAGAATAGTGAGACCGCTTATAATTTTTTTTATATTCTGATACTCTTATAGAATAATTGTTGTAGTATCTATCGGCAAATTTTTGAAAATTGAATTTCTTTAAAAGCTATTTTAAAAAGTGCTCACCTATTTTTTTATGTATTATATTCTCTATAATCTTTTTGAAGTGGTCCCCATCCAGATTGTTTTTAAATTGGGATGGTTCTACAAACTATTTAGAGTGTTCTTTAGCTGATTTTTTTAAAATTTAAAAAATTAGATGCCAGTAAAATCTATTTTACGTAGTCTTCCACCAGCAAATTTTTAAAATTGGATGCTCTTAGAAGCTATTTAGAATGATCCTCACAGGGACTATTTTAAGAAACTAGATGCCTTAATAATTTATTGAATGTGGTATTCTACTACCTAAACATTTTTGAAAATTGAATGCTTTTAGAAGCTCATTAATATGGTCCTCACGATTAAGAAGAAAAAAAAATGCATACAGAAGCTATTTGGTGTGGCCCCTATTGGTATTATTTTTTAAATCGGAACTTACTAAAGCCATTTAGAGTGATATTTGCCTGGAATGTTATTGAAAATTAAATACATTGAGAAAACATTAAAAGTGGTCCTTCCCTGGAAAAGTTTTGGAAAAAAAAATGCCTCTAAGTTAGTTGAAGTTCGAAATAGTACCAGTTGTGAGTGGCCTTTAGGTAAAATAGGAGATCTCCTACACATTAATTAAAGTGCATTGTTTGCAAATAATGATTCTACTATAGACCCTTTTGGGGATAGGTATAAAGCTTTGATACAATTTGTTTGGATTGCTTTGAGCCTTGTTGGATTCAAAACATAAATCGCTCAACTATAATAATCAATTATTTTGTTTATGAATAATATCACTTCTATCATTCCTACCTGTGGACGATCGCTACTAGTTCTCAGTTCTGTTATGTTTAACAAAATAACTCAGGGCTTGTAAATATACTTACATTGTCAATTTAAATATTATTTTGAATAAAATAATTTAAATCGACCTACTCTATTTGTATCGCCATTTTTCCTTTCCCAATTACAATGTTCCGTCACGACATTATGTTAATGATGCATTGTATGGCATTCAGGGATGTTGTGATTGTATGAGATTGTCAACTCAAGGATTACTTGGGAACACATCTCATGGTCTTACTTGATCAATGTTTGGAATAAGGTGACAATGTGTCAGCCACATCGGTGAATAGCGCTCTATTCTCACAATAATGTTGATGTTAGGGATATTGGGGTTCGATTTCCCATTGATTATGGTGGTAGTTTATTTTAATAAATGATTTTTCACTATCCTTCCACGTGAATGAGGATTCATTTAAGAAAAAAACAAACTATTCCTTTATTACTACTATTCTTACCCCAATAGTTTAGTTATGAAAATAGTTCGAACGGGTAGTGAAAGCCAGTGTATTGAATTATTTCCTTAAAAAATATTCATTAGACTTTGAAAATAGTTCGTGAAAGGAATGATATGATTGTGGGGAAATAACACTCATTCTTGAGTTTTAAGTTGAACGTAAAAGCATAGGAGTATAAAAATACATTTTCTTTCCCTTTACGTCTTACTTCAGGCGGATAATTCGATAGCAAACCCCTTATCCATCTGACCTAAAAACAACACCCAAAGTCAAACAGACCTGTGATGTTATTGGCCTCCTAGCCGAACATTTTGACAGGTCGTTTAAAAAAAAACTAAAGAAATTTTAACTGTGAAGAGACTCTTAGATAAATGATTTTTACAGCTCCTCAAAAACCATAACAAACCAATTTCTGAATGGAATTTGACAATGTTACTAAAATAATTTAGTTTCGTGTGTTTGTATGTACAGTACAGACGAGGATAGCTCAGCTGGTAGAGCAGTGGCGTGGCAGGTAAAACTATACGGAGGCTGATGTCTATTAAGTATTTAAAAAAAATCGGTAGCCTATTAATTCATTTTCTCAAATGAACGTTGATAAAATGCCGAATTATATATATTTTTTAAAGTCTTAAAATGATAGGTGCAATATTTAGGGGGTGGGGGAGTAAGGAACGCAATTTAATGGCAGTGTTTTTGCAGTTTTTATAGCGAAAAATTATTTTACATCAAAATATATGAAATATTGCTCCAGTAGAAAAATAGAATTCGATTTTATTCACATGCTGATATCAAGCGCTATTGAATATCTGTCAAGAGTGTCCTGAAATTTAATGACCAACTTTTCCTCTTCATTTAAAATGTTTATAATCTAGCTCCACTATGCTCATTGTATATTCAGGAACTGTTGATATTACTAAGTGTATAAAATTAAACTATATGTTTCTACTGGAGCAATAATTGATTCATTATGGTCAAAAAAATAAAAGTTTTACTATAAAACTGCAGAAATACTGCGCTCCATTCACGTTCCCTACATCAACACTTGAAAGGTGCGGGGCAAATTATCTTTAAGTCTATCTTCCCCGGTGAAGTCCTTAACAATGGGTATCTATCATGCTCTACTTTGACAACCCATCCTATTAGTCTTAGATCATGAATATCTGTTCGATCCTCCTCTTATCCCTCCACTATCTTAGTTTCATTCATACGACATCGTGCTACCTCCAAATTTAGATTCTCATCCCACTTTCCCTCCCCCGTTGACCACACGTCACATCCAGTAAGCGAGGCCGATATCTGGCTTGGAAATTTATTCAAATTCAACGGAGGCTTTGACCTCCACCTCTAACACCCCCCCCCCCNTGGCCGCCCCCTCTAGCCCCCCCCCCCCCCAACCCCTGCCAAACTACTTCTATCCCTCAGACACAGTGAAGCTGTATTGAGTTCAAGAGCATCTCAGATGTGGTCACGGCCGGGTTTAATAAGGGAGGGGCTCGCAATACCAGGCGTCTCTCTGGTCACCGGGATGTATTTCAAAGAGCGCTGACAACTACGGTGCTATCTAGATTTTGCGGCTAACACTTCTCTGACAAGGAATCTTTAATGGAGGGACCTGTCCAACACATTTCAGAGATTACCTATCGTCCACTCACCAACTGTTGGGACTTCTCTTTGATAAATTTTGTAAAGGCTAATATGGAGTTCAACTTATATAAAACTCAAGGTAAACAACCGTTCTCTCTAGATAGAGCTTTTATATTCACATGTTGTCAATAACATATGTGACGTGGCAGTGAAACCAGGTTGAGAAAAGGGGGAATCGATACCCTAGAAAGAATCGACCTCCCCCCTGGAATTAATTTGCCCCTACACACAGTATATATTTTAAATCCTACGAGAATATCAAATATGAAGCTGAAAGATGGCCTTAAATCAAACTTTAAATTACTTCTAGATGCAATCACGTTTCAAATATTTGCCAATTAAGACAACTTCAAATAGCTTTTAGGAAAAAAAAAAAAAAGTTTATCACTATTTTAAGTAAATTCTAGAGGAATCAAAAATTAAGACTTTTCCCAAGGCATCGACATTTTTAAAAAAAATTGAGGAAGGATGACTCTAAATAGCTTCTGCAAGAAACTAATATACAAAATTTGGGGGAATAACCACTATAAATTAGCAAGTAGGGTTTGGGGGGAGGTTTATTGCCCCTACTAGAATAAACTAGCCTTCCTCTAGCTGTATTTCACACCTTCTAATATTTTCAACTATGGCGCCGAAAGACTTGCATCAACCTGCAAATATCCTCTAGCTAAAGACATTCAATTTTCTATAAATTGTTAGGTAGGGATAGACAAAATAGTTTTTTAGAGGCATCCAACTTTAATATTTGGCCAGGAGAGGGTAACTCCAAATAGATTCTAGATACATATAATTTTTTAAAAAAAGTCCAGGCGACAATAAATACAAATAGCTTCTAAAAGCATCCAATCATCAAAAATTTCCAAGTGAGGACTACTTTAAATAGATTATAGAGAAATTTATATCCAGATTTTTTTTAAATTGCTAAGAGAAAACCAATTAAAATTGCTTCTAGATGCTTCCAACTGTCCAAAAAATCAAGGCAAGGGTAAATCGAAATAGCTCTGAGGGATATCCAAATTTAAAAAATTTCTACTGGAGGAATGCTTTAAATAGCTTATAGAGGAATGTATATATATATTAATTTAACGCGAGGACCACTCTAAATATTTCCTAGAATCATCTAAATTTTCAAAAACTTTTCTAGCGAAAACTACTCCAGATGTCTTATAAAAATAATATGATTCTGATTAATTGAGGAGAACGAACACACCAAATAACTTTTAGGTACATCCAATTCTCAAAAATTTAATGGATGAGGGGGAAGGTATGGAAGGCAAGCACCCCCCACCCCCTAACATTTTGTTTGATTTGTCCCACCCCACTCCCTAAACACATAAGGTTTCGCAACTACTGGTGAGGACCAGTGGCGAATCGTGTATAGGCGCTGCGGAACTGTAGCACCCCCTATTTCCACTTGATATTATCGATAACATTTAATATAATGAGTCCTATTTTCTTTAATTCTTTATTTATTTTTGTAGTACAATATATATTCCTTAAGCTTAATGTCAGTACTTCAGTAGCCATCCCCCAGTTTATGAAAAAATATACAAAAATCTTTGTATGGAACTGTGCGCTTTACAGTGCCAGCGACTTGGTGTTTGACTGTTGTGAGCATACGCACATAGGAAGGGGTGGGAAGCAAGGCGGGACTGCCAGGTAGAGAGAGCACTGCTGCTTTTGCAGGGCCGGCTCTGGCGTGATAGTGGAAGGAATTTTTTTTTTACTCAGTTTGGGTTGTAGGCTACTTAAAAACCGTGTACCATATTCTTGAATGTGATGAAGTGTAGAAGAGTGTAAAAGATTGTAGGGTTAGATTATTATTCTGCTTCCAGCTATTCTATTTGATTGATTTTTTTTCGGTTCTTTTATTTAACAGAAAGATTAAATGCGCTTGCAGTACTTTCAATGGAGGAAAATTTCCTCAATTGCCATCCATAGATCAAGGAGAAAATTATTGAATTTTTTGCGCAAATTAAAACAAGAAGAATGGATTTCATTTAAATGAATAGATCAAGCTTGAACTGTAACAATTTAAGTTAAAGTAAGTAAAAGAGGTTTTTTTTGTTAAGATTTTATCAAGTTCCTGAATAAATTTTCTTTTTATACATGTTTTTTTCCCCCTTTACACAATTTTAAAACAAAAACTAAAAAATTTCTAGAGCAGCACCTCCACTAATTTTAGCTACGAGTCGCCACTGTGAGGACACATGAGCAATATTAGTGATTAACATTTTGATGAGTGAATTTACACTAGTTTTTATTGATATTATAAATATATTTAGGAAATTTTAGATAACAGCGTGAATACTTTTTTTTTAGTACTGCATCTAATACCCGTCGGATTATACGCTTATGTAGAGGAAGTGCGATTAATATGAAGTACCATTTACTTTTTCAATAATATCAAACCGTATTTTCACATTTTGTCATCGATTTCCATATTAAGCTTATAATTAAAATGTTTTTAACCATTTTTAGTGTTAAAGCAAAATTAATAACTTTTAATGTCCTGTAGGAGCACTTAAAAAAGATGTGGAACAAATGAGGGTGATATAGATTACTGCACATTTTATATAAAAATTAAATATATTTACTAACAGTAACAAATGTTTCATAAGCATGTGTAAAATAATAAAATAGTAATAATAAATAATCATTTGAATAATATATTATCATAAAATAGTAATAATAAATAATCATTGGAATAATATATTATGATAAAGAATAACTAATTAATAAATTAGTATTATAATGACTTATTAAAATATAATAGACTAAAATATTGTATCAGGTTACATTGTTCTATTAATAGATTTCTTAGGTGTTAGGAAAAATGTTTAAGCTTACGTTGACAAAATAAATCATTTGCCAAATACTTGAAAAATGTGCGGGCATTATGAAATAGTAGTATTCCCCGACTTAGATTCGAACCTTGATCTCCTCGTCATCGGCAGTTTACTGCGAGTTTAGCGCGTTAGGCCATGCGGGCCCCGAAGCGGGTAGAGAGTGTATTGAAAAGGTTTATGACCCCAGGTAGAGGCGAGACTGCCAATTCACAGGAAGAAGGGCATTTTGTAATATATTCTTGAAAGTAAGGGTAATATATGTATATACATTTTAAGAAAGAAAAGTAATTGCTATTGTTTTTTGGCGTGAGTAGCAACCATCTACCAATTTCGGAAGAGACTCACACCAATGCTCACGGATGCGAGGAGCTGCCGTCTAGTGTATACAGTAAGCTTCTTTGGTGCTGACTGACAGCTCACAGCTGACTTCTGACAATCAACATTTAGGTATATACCTAAATTTTGACTGTCACAAGTGACAGCTGCTAAACACATGTTTTTTCAGATCATATGGTTCGGAGTAGGAATATATAATTTTGTCTGGTAACTTTTCAAAGCCGTCAGCTCTCAGCTGTGATCTGTCAGTCAGCACCAAAGAAGATATGGGGCTATTGTAGATATGTTGTTACTGAATAGGTATGGGATAGTGCTTGAAAATTCGAGTTTGAATCGAGTTTTACTAGCTGCTAAAACTCGACTCAAAGATTTTAATATAACTCGAAAAATTTAGATACTAAAAATTTTCAAGCTTTTCCTATAATAGTCCAAGTTTAATTAATTATATTTAATTTTAAGATATAATTTCATAACAAACTGAGTTACTCAATATTTCCTTATGTCTGATTAAAAAAAAAGTTTACAGTAAAATCAATTTTATTTAAAAATTCACAAAAAAAAAAGTACTTATTTATTATTTGTACCGAGATTATTACACACATTAAACTTGAAATATTTGTTGTACAAATATTGCTATATACTGCTCGAACAAGAAAAAAACAACTTGATTTCATACTCGAATTAATAAAAGGCCTACTCACGCACCCCTAGATTGGACTATATTATTATTTTAACATGTTTGCCTATTTTTAAAATAATGATAGAATACGATATTTGAGCTTTTTTTTTTAAAAAAAGGCTGACCTTTATAAATCGTTACATACATCCAACAAAATATACGACCATTTCCAAGTCTAACTATTCCCGGGACGAGATGAGGCTGTCTGTAATGCTCCGTGAAGAGTTGGTGGAGAGAGAGCTATATAACGATGCATGGGCGATGGAAAATGGATTGAACAAGTAATTTAATACGCAGTTGTGCTCTTGAGTTCTTTATGACGACAGTAGAATACAAACGAGTATTCAAGCTCGATTTTTGTGTGTGTGGTTATTTTTTCTCTCTCGCTGGTATATTTCGTGTTTATGAACTACTAGTACATTAAAATTACATGTCGTAAATGTGAGGAGATTGCAAGGCCAGCTACCGTGTTATAAAGGGCCTAGTTCTATATTTGTATTTGGTTTGCACACTACCGAGAACGGTTTTTGACTTTCCGTCTGTCTGTCTGTACCTCCAACTAGAGCTTAAACTATTTTACCGATCGGGCTCAAACTTGGTACCTGTGATTTTCATAGGGTTGCCCCGAGGGTATTTTGGGATTGAATATCTAACCCTAAAATTGAGGGTAGTTTACTGAAGGGAAAAAAGAGAAAAAGTCGAATTTCTCAAAATATAAACTCTAACGATTTTGATTAAATTTCATTTCTAAACAGTCATAAATATTACAAACAAAATGGCTTCCCTCAATATTTCGGCAAAATGACTTTAAGGGCTCTGGTCTGATGCGTAAATTAACATTTTTTATAATATCTGCTAAACTATTTGATATATGAAATTACTTATCGATAAATTATGTAGGTCTCTTTATAATACACATATTTTATAAGAAGCATATTTTTATAAAACCAATAACTTTCACCCTATACGTAAATATATATATATATATATATATATATTAAAACTTTTCGAACACAAAAGGTGCAATAATTAATTCTCCAATGCCATAAAGTAATTAAATATAATACAGTATCTAAAAGTTTATGTTTTTTTCCATTAAACCTCTAAGGAAAAATGTTTGTACAACAATGATCTATATCCATTTTAGACTCAATAGTCAATATTTACATTTTTTATTGGTAAAAATTTATAAATGAGGAATTTAAAAGCAATGCGATGGCATGAAGATTTGCAACACCTAATAAAATGTTGAACATTTTTAACCAGAAGTTGAAGTTTTAATACGAAGTGTTGACCTTTGTGGACCCGACATTGATCTTTTTTTATCGGTCCAAAAATACAAATAAGGACATTCATTCTTTAAAAACAAAATTATACGATTTAAAACCGGGACTAGAACAAAAAAGTTTTACATAAGTATAGTGTAATTTATGTTTGGGTTTTCTAGTATATATCATTTCGTTTCATATATATTACGAGTTTTAAGTAAATATCTCAATTTTCAAACAATAGATAGAGAAAGTCCGTGCGGAGTTCCGTAACATTTATTTTCTAAAGTTTTCTGTAAACAGTTCCTAATGACATACGATAAGTAAGTAACAGTGTATATTATTTCATTTATGATACAACAATTTAGAGACCTATTTTTTTTCCACAAATCTCAAAAGTTTTTAGTAAATGTCTATTTCAAATAAAAAGCGAGAGAAAGTTTATGCTGTGCACCGTACCATTTACTGTATTATGAACCACCTCGGTGGCATAGTTGGCTAACGCACTAGATTAGTGATGAGCTAGACTGCCGAGGACGGAGAGATATGGGTTAAAATCTCGGTTGGGTGAATTTGGGTGGTTCTTCCTAAATGGTTTTCCACTTTCCTTCCACGAAAATGCGGGTTTAATTCCATTAAATCCAACCTTCCCAATTCCTAATCCATTAGCGTAATTAGTACTTAAGCGTATAGCCCAAACGGGTAGTAAGACATAGTGCTAAATAATAATAATAATAATCATCTGATGGATTCTTAATATATTTTATATTTAAAAATAGATCCCCATTGCACTCGGTGATTAATTGAATTGTGACTTTCCCAATCAGAGCATTAAGTGTAAAAATATAACAATATTTACCGTCGGAACATACACCATTCCAAATTTGAAGCCTTTTTTTAGTGGTGAGATGGATTGAAAACCTAGCTGATCCAACCATTTGACAAAACACTTAAAAATAAATCGTTTTTGGTTTCTACAAAAACATGTCTGAATTATTATCAAGTTGAAACTGTCCGAAACCTCAAACATTTTATCTAACACCAAACATCGAGACACTTTCTTAATGACCTTATACAATTTTTTTCTTCATATCTTAAAATTCTAGGGTTATACTCTTTTCAATTACACTACTGAGATAGTGATGGGCAAGGTGGAATTTAAAGGAAGTGTACCAGCATTTACGTAAAAGATGATTGGTCAGTCATTAAATAAAAAGTAACATAAGTACACCCATGCGAGATTATAAACTTGATCTCTACATCACCAGTAAACCAGATGAGAATCACACTTAATCCCTAGGCACGTTTATTTAAAGTTAATTTTAAAACACACTGCTTTTTTATTTTTTATTTTTGAAAAATAAAACCATGTATGAAACCATTTATGTTCCGGAATTATGATTCTGACAGACGTATTCATCTTTATCAAACCATGGTCAAATAGATTTTTTCCTCCCTTCACCCTATTCCCCTAGTATAGGTGGAAAGTTTGAGCTATGTTAGCCTAGTACTCTCTAGATTCACTGTGGAGCTTCTCTCTACTCCGCTGTTAACTTCCACTTTAATATATTGTGGGTCATCTTTGACTAACTTCTCATCGTCCTTCGTTGATACCCCTCGTGAAGTAGTCCCTTGAAACTTGAAGAGGGAAACTTGATAAATAATGTAACAGCAGGGGATATACAGGTTTGTGTGCTTCTCCCTCCCCCCTTTATCCTTATCTTACTAGCTGTACAAGATAGCTGTATATTTACTCTAATGGAGAGGGGGGGCATGAGGAAGGTAATATTTTTTAGAGGAAGTGTTACTCTCATTTTCTTGAAGGTTAAGTGGGAAATTATTTTGATAATCCACTTCTGTAAGCCTGGTTGGTAATTTAACTTCCACCTCCCCAACACATCCAAACCATAATGACGTCTTAATCCACGTGCATTTCCATGAGATTTTTTTTATATCTGACATGATATATGTCAGTACTGTAGGCCTCTGTCGATCAAGTAAGAAATATATTAAGAAAAATATTAAAAATATAAATTATACATATTATCAAGCATCAAGTATGTACCTTTAGATTATTACATTGAAAGAGAGTACAGTGTTGGTCACAAAAAGTGGCCAGCATTTTACTCTAAATCTATTTTTAAACCGGTCAATTTATATGAACAAAAAAGTACATTTATTATATCATGAACATTACACATGCATAATGAAACAAACAAGTCATCAACATCGTTATAAACACTATTAATATCAATTTTTATCTATATTATTAGTTCTATTCAAATTTTCATAGTAAGGGACTTTTTTATGTTATTTATTTTGGCGGCAAAGATTGATCAAATTTACCTGTTTTATTAGGATTAGTTTATAAGTATTGATACCATGTATAAAAATAAACCATTTCAAATTACATGACTTAACGTATGAATAAGTAAAAGCTTGGAGAGTGGGGAGGGAGTTATTTGTAGAATACCCTTAAATAATTTATATATTTTGTAAAAATAAAAATATATTATAGTATGTAGTAAAAAAAATCTAGATACCCATTTTGGATTCAAGTTTAAGGTAAATTTTAGAAATATTTAAATTTACTAAAATTTATCATAAGTAAATCCATAAATTTATTTATTTTTAGGAAAACCAACAAATATTATTTACTATCATGTAAAATTTTCTTTTAATACAAATTTTAAACAAATTTTCAAATATTTCAAATATTACTCATCGGTAAACTACTATTAAATTCTATTTTTTTAATATATATTTATTTATAATATAAAAAATAGATACCCATTTTGAACCAATTCACCAAAGCTATTTATTAAAAGGTTTATATTTAAATAAATTAGTCATCAGTTAACCCCCCTTTAACAAGAATTCACCCCCAAAAGACAAATTTACAGTTTTGTTTGTCATGTCAAACATTCATCAGATATATCGTTAAACAAAATTGCTAGTGTGATCTTGGAAATATTTCATATTTTAGAAAATCAATCATCAGTAAGCTAACCTTTAACGAATTTTTACCCTAAGTACATAGTGCTATTTGACAGGTAAAACACTCCCTAGATATAAACTTTAAATATAATCGTTGGATTTATTTTCGAAAAATTTGTCATTGAAAATAATCACCTAGAGGAAACTATCCTAATTTTAGGGCTATTGTTAGATTAGAAAAAAAATCTATTTATAACATTTTGACAAAATCCATTAAACTATTTCTGATGTTAGGTATTGGTAAAGTTTGTATTTAAGAAAAATAGCTTTAATGATCTTGTTCAAAAGTGGTACCGGGAAATATTTCTTATTATCAATAATAATAATAATAAGTGTTTATTATCCAAAAATAAATTAATTCCAACTAATGTTAGTTTACTTACGACAAATTATATGGAATTTGAGATTTTTTCGAAATTGAACTCAAAATGGGTATATGAGAATATTTTCGTCATTATAAATAAGCATCCAGTTTTATTTTTATAAACTAAAACTACTGTTAGGATAGTTAGCAAATAGCTAGTTTTTGAGAATTTGAAATTTATTAAAAATATGTTAACAATATGGTTTAAAATTGATACATAAATAATATTTATTGTGATGAACAGGATGATGTGTTTGAATTTTTGAGGAAAGGTTACTTAAGTGTAGTTTACTGAACTCCTCTTTTTGAAAATTTTCTTCCAAGCTATAATACACACAATATTAAAAAGTGTGTGTGATTGTATCGTGCTATTTATTTTTGGAGGACACCTTTAAATACATACATTATTTTTATGGTTCAAAAGTTCTCAATAATATACTAAACGCCTGTTTTTAACACTACCTATTGATTATATTACCAAAGAGAAAACTCACAATTAATAATATTTTACGCTACGCTATTGCAAATACATCGGTCTTCCGAAATTACAAACTCCAATTAAATTGAATATACTTTTTTTTACTGTTTGCATAAATTTATTCGACAATTTCCTATGTATAGGCTTATATATTTATTAGAACTGTATTTTAAGTATATATGGCTTTACAGTTTTAGCGAAATTTACTAACTTGCAACCTGATCAAAAACACATAATTATATAATTATTACTGTCAGATGTTCAAAGTTTTAGAAACTAAATGTTATTTTCCAATTGATGAAAACAGTTTGAGTCAACTTAATTGGATCTATTATTTTTAGAATAAATTTATTTGAAGGTGGAACTGATAAAGTTTAGACCAAGTTTTGACAAATTACTTGTTGAGCGAAGAACCTCATCCGTTTTTCTCTAGTCCTGATTGAAAATGTGACTTTAAAAAAATAAAAGTTTCAAATTACTTCTAGTTACGGGAAATGTATGGAAGGTTCTTGAATTGCAAGACTTTAAAACAATGTACTGTACAAAGAGCTAACCGATTTTGAGGGAACAATGCACCTAACAAGAACTTTTATTTGGTGAGATAATGTAATACAATGGAATATATAACAAAGCTTTGGTCAGATATTCTGATGAACAAAATGGTACAAATGTAACCTATATTTCAATTCAATCGTTTTTAAAGCAGTAGGATCAAAGCAAAAAATACCAGAATCAGTATAAATGTTAAAATAATGCTAGGTGCTGTAATAGTATTTGCAACCTTTCAGTAAATATGTACGTTTATTAACTATATGATATCTATTTTATTATAAGCATGATAGTATTTTTAAACAAGAAAATACATCCTGTTAAATATTGTGGTCAAGTTTTAATTTAATTTTAATACCCTGCCAAATGTATATAATATTGTAATTAAAAATATATTTGTCTATCTTATTCATTTACCCTTAAGTACACTAAAACTCAATTTATCAAATTTAAGATTGCAGTATAAGAAGGAAAAATTAAAACTCTCATTTACCTGAAGAGATAAAAACACGATAAAAATAAATGTTACGACATAATAGCACACATTTCTCATATTATGTATTATATCTTCGAAGAAAATTTTCAAATTTAGATTTTGGTAAGCAACCCTTGATTAAGTTTTGCTCTTAAAAACAACGACATGAATTTGTTCAGCACAATAAAGAATCTTTATATATACATCTGAGACAAAATTGTTTAATTATTTGTAACAAATTTCAAATAATAAATTATTTGTTATCTATAAAAACATAATTTTAATTTGTAAAAATAAAAACTCACATATTCTTATTTCAAATGAAAAGCTATTCCCAAATACTCGTTTTGAAGTTATTCTTCCAAGATAATTTCGGAAATTTTCTTAATTTCTGTTTATATTGGTTTTTTTTTAAAATAAACAAAGCTACATAATTGTTTACCTAGAAAAAATCCCCCAATACCAATTGTTAACAAAACCATTATAAACACTTTTTTAAATATCAAATTTTACAAAAATAATTTAGCGGTTAACTGCTATAATTTTTTTTTTAGTAAAACAAAGTTATCTAATTATTTGTATTGTAAAAGACTTAACAGATGCCCATTTTGAACCAAATTTCTAGGGTGATTTTTTAAAATATTCGTACTAAAAAAAGTATTTGGTAAACTCTTAAATAAATTCCACCCCAAAAACAAGTAATCCATATAGTTTTATTTTTCATGTCAAACACTTTCCAGATATATATTTTAAATAAAAATCACACTATAAGCATTTTCGAAATATTTGAAATTTTTTAAAAACCTTCATAAGTAAAATAATATTTAGGGAATTTTTACCCAGAAATCAAAAATACAGGTTTAATTGGGAGGTCAACCGCATCCTACATATCAATTTTAAATAAAATCCTCAATCATTTTCGAAAAATGTTGAATATAAAATAAATAAATCAGTAAAATAACCTTAATTTTAGGGCTAAGATAAAAAAACTGATCTGATGTAAAGCCATATAGAATATTAATATCAATTTCGAACAAAATACATAATTTTTTTCCGATTCGCAGCCAAGGACAAACAGACAGACAGGTATACATGGGGATGGACAGAATTATGAAATCCACGTTTTTTGTGTTCAGACAGATAAAAAAACGTAAAGATTTATTGAAATCTCAAGATCGAAAGTTTGCACGATTACAATACTTTCTCTTAATAAGGGAAAGTAAAACTCGTGCATCCAATATAAGATAGAATCTTCCCCTTTTAATTTATTTTAGTTCCACTACATATTTCTACTCGTCCGTGATATTTGCATTCAACTACACCCACACTAATAGGGTAGAGATACCCTACCGTACCATAGCTCTGCATCTTATAACATTCAAACACAGCAATATACAACTAAAAATAAAAGTAGAATAGCCGCAAGCAAAATTCTAAGCTATGTTTAAATAATATTTGTCCATTTAAAAACGACACCTGAGCACGGGAATCAAACTGGTGACCTTTAAGCTAACGCGTCAATGATCTACAAGTGAGCTAAGTAATATTAATGTGTCCAAAGGTAATTTTTAATATTCACAAATATTTTAATTGATTTTCTAAGCTTCGTGCTAGTCATGCACGGTTAATTTTACATGTGGTGTCTTACTTCTCTCTCTCTCTTTCCCCCCCCCTCTCTCTCTCTCTCTCTCTCTCTCTCTCTCTCTCTCTATATATATATATATATATAAATATATATATATATATATATACATACACACACAAACACACACACACATATATATATAAACACACATATATATATACACACATATATATATATATATGTGTGTGTGTATATATATATGTGTGTTTGTATAAAAGTTGCTAAGATATTCATAACTGTTAACAAAAAACACACAATAATGCATTAGATTAGAGTCCAAGCCCTGACTTTCCCATTAACAACTTTTAAGTGTAATGTGAGTCTAAAACTTAGAGCACTTGGCCACCACTATGGGCTATCCGAATACAGGGGCTGACGGTGATTTTTAAGGCGATTTCACCTTAGTAAATCAATAACCCTTTAAATGTGAGTGGCCTCAAGTCTCTAAAGGGGATAAAAAAAACACATATATAATCCGGAGGAGAAAGACTAGCATCCTCGGACCAGGTTGGGTAGTTCCCTTTTCGATGTATTCTTCTTCGTGTGTTAAATTAAATTAGTTCAACGCTATAGGTATATTTTCTAAACATCATAAAATATAGAACACTTTTCGGCTCCAGATGTACGAGATGATTGACTTATAAAAAAAACTTGAAGATTATAGGAGATCGGTTTGAATCCCTCTAGGAAAATACAAAGCCATTACCAACATTTTGTTCTGGTTTTACGGCAGAAAAAAAAAAAGGACGAGCAACATATTGTTTAGGTAAACCTTCGTTTCCCCCTTTTCTAGAAAGAAGAAAAATAGGTAAACTGTATACCGCCTTAAGTGTATTGGAAGCAGTAAAAGTAAGGGTAAATAGGAGGGTTGTTTGGTGGAAGAGAACTGTTGCAGATAACAGCAGGGGGTGGAAGAGATAAGGTTGGTTATAAAGGTGGGTAGAACAAACTGCAGATTACCGTAGTTTCGTCACGTTTGAATTCAACTATCAAATGCTAGCAATTCAGACTCCAGACGTTGAATAGGATGACCAGCATTGGAATCAAAGATACCTTGTTCGCTCCCCAAGGGCTACCTAAAATATATTTGGATAAGACTAGGTGTTTCTTTACTCAAAAGTGGACTTTATTCCTGGCATTGAATATGTGTGAATTAAATATAATATTAAAAATCAGTGTGTATACATTATTAGTAATATTGGCTTGGTTACACTAAAGTATTTACGATATTTATTTTATTTATATTATACTCATGAGATATTTCAATAGCCGTTCTATCTAGAGAGTTAAGGGTCCTAGGTTTGATACATGGCAAGGCCGAAAAAAAATATCGTTTGTGAAGTTGGGACTTAATTAACTGTTGAAAGTGATGAATTGATCAGGGGTTGGAAGAGGGGTTTCTGAAACATTCTACATGATATAAATTATATATATTTTTAAATATAATCATAGCATTCAATGTGGAACAGATTTGAAATTTGGAATTTAATATAGTAGAGTAAGATATGGACCTTAGATTGAGCAGAAAATTGATTGAAATTAGGAAACTTTCATGTATATTCATCATAATATGAAAGAGTTAAGAACACATTAAATTAATACATTTCATATATATATATATATATATATATATATATATATATATATATATATGTGTGTGTATATATATATATATATATGTGTATATATATTTAGTCCTGATGATGGCGTCGACGTAAAACGCCGAAACATTTCGTGAACCTTGGCTGGAATGTACCAGCACTTATGAAAAAGGAACAAGGCCATTAATACAGATAAGAATAGAATTCAATTTATTTCAATTCAGATTAACCAATAATCTTACATCATTTTAATATTGTCAATTCATAAACTTCTACTATTCTAACACTCATACAATCTGTCTTTTTACGACAATCTTCAAACTTGACTTAAACTGATAAGTTTAAATTATATTATTTTAATGTGTTATATATATATATATATACATACATATGTGAATTGTATTAATTTAATGTGTTCTTAACTGATTCATATTATGATGAATATATAGTTGGTTTTCCTAATTTCAATCAATTTTCTGCTCAATCTAAGGTCCATATCTTACTCTAATTTATCTTTGGAATTTATATTAAATTCCAAATTTAAACTCTGTTCCACATTGAATTCTATGATTATATTTAAAAATTGTTTCCTTACTACATTTCTATATGTCTTTCAAGATTTTTTTTTGCTAAATTTTTCATCTATATAGATTCAGCCTATGGTCCAATGCGTTTCTCTCGCAATAGACCGGATTGCCGGTTCCTGGGAGATTGGGGTTTGAATTCCAGTCGGGTGTACAGAGGGTGAACTTTCCTAAATGGTTTTGTAGCCCTCCCTTTACGCAAATACGAGCACATTTAAAAAAAAAATCTTCCTTCCTCATTCCTCTAAATATGCAAATAGTCCAACACACTCACAAAAAGAATTATCTTTTTCTTACAGCAACCAATAAAAGTCTGAGGCAGCTTGTTTTCCTATAGAGATAAGGGCTCTTGGTTTGATTTCCAACATGGCAGAAAAATGTTTCTTTGTTGAAATTGTAAAGAGTTTACTGCTAGAGAACCGAATGTCATGTTTGTTCTAGAATTCATTTAGTTTTTCAGTCGTGTGTTGTAAAGTTCAATTGGTTCAGAAAATACCCCACACGAGCACAGTTTTTTGTTCCTGTGTCTTTGTCTTTAATTTGAAAAGCTGTTATCGTTTGGCCATATCTTAAAATCAGAAGTACTCTCAGCGAAATTGTATTTGTGCTACTAACCCGTTGGATTTGATGTCTATTCCAAAAGTATTTAGGTTTACACGCAATCATATAAAGTGGAATCATGGTAGGAAAATGAGCTAGGATAATATACTTTTTTTTCTTCTCAATATTGATAAAATATAGGTCGTAGGTATTCTCTTTTTATTATTTTATCAGCATTTGTAAAAATAATATTTCCAAAACAGATATTCTCAGTAACTTTTGTAAACGTCGTAACGTGGTTCAACTCCATACACTATACAAAAATGTTAAAATTATATTATAGCTAAAAAAAATTTTCTCGATTGTAACAATTCAATATCGAATGAAATTTATTAAAAAAAATTTATCTTTTTTTTTAAATGTGTAGATATTTTTAATGTGTGTGTGACATATTTATTCTATGAAACTATTCTGATTAAACAAATAATACTAAATTTTTGTTACAATTACTAAATACAGAACAAAAGGAAAGTCTAGGCCTTTGTTTACCACTCAATTTTCACCTAGTGTCTTAAAGTTTTGATACACACTATTGATGTCGGCTTAGGACTACAACAAAAATAATAACAGTAAAAACATTAATACCAAAAATAACAATTCCTTGTGCCATAGAATAGGTAGGTAGGCATTCCGAATCAAATATATGTATACAGTCTCAATACAGGATATTAACATTCCAGTGAATAAAAACAAATAAACAACCATTCATTCAACACCGTCTCAACATCTAACAAGGACGTCGTATATACAATCAGCAATTATTCAAATTATTTTGGTGAACAAGAACTTAGATGCACCAGTACCAAATTATTCAATCGACTGCTGACATAACTTAGACCTATTTCTCCAATAGGTGTACCAGAAAATAAAATTAAAGAGACTATATTTCAGGAAATGCAACAGTAAATTATGTAAACACTTCCAAATAAATTGTTAGAGTAATGTGTTAAATATTTAAATAAAAAAATAAAATATCTGCATGACCTGTAACTATTGTAATATGTAATATTTATGTTTCTTGCATTTAAATCTTAAATACATTTTAATTGAATAAAATAATTATATCAATATTACCTAAACAATGTTACAGAGCTCATATACGTCAGACTAAGACTTTAGATTCCCTGTACATTCAGTCGTCTTTGACCGGGAGATCAGGGTTCAAATCCTGGCTGAGTGCAATCATGGCAGTTATCAGAGTTTTTACTTTACATCCATTACCGTTTCCAGCCTGTGGCCTGGGTCAGTTTTTTATTTAAGTCATATTCTTTGCACCACTAGCTGGCTAGGCCTGTATGTAGTAGCTTCATATGCCTTATAATCTAAATTAAGAGTAGGACAGGCGTAGCATACAGTCCCCGGCCTTTAATTTATCACTGTGAAAGGGTAAACCCATATTTCACCAATTATACATTTTTCGGCCATGACGGGAATCAAACCCGGGAGCCTTAACTCAGTAGGCAGACACGATACTGACTCATCTAAGATGTCGGATGGTTTTCAAAATGATATTTCCCATTTTCTGTACACTACGGTAAGAATGAAGTTCCTCAGACCTTCAAACTCATCTCTATATCTTAATAAGTGTTATTAATATACCTTATGTTACTTACTTAACGATAGTAGTAATATTAAAAATAACATTTATGTTGGAAGAAAGCTTGCGCTTTGGGCAGACTTTTCCTTTTCCTTTTGGCATGATAATTTAAAACTAAATTTTCCTTTTGCCATGATAATTTAAAACTATATTTTCCTTTTGCCATGATAATTTAAATTTGCATCAGTGAATGCACGAATTAAACGTCAAACTCGTCTGGTATAGGTCGGATGCACTAAGGGTGTTTTTTCCTAAATGGTTTGCCATTTTATATCCAAATAAATATGAGTACATTTCTTCTAAATTATATATATTAATCATACCTACTTTATCAGGATGATTAAATATTGATAGCCCAGACGGATAGTAGGACACGGTGGAAAAAGAGGATAATTTAGGATTTCATATCATTATCGTTTTTATTTCTAAGGTTGGTAATTGTTAGAAACGTTTGATAATTTGAACTTGTACGATAATTTCCTCTTAAATAATAAAAAGTTTTTCTATCCCTACGTCTTACTACCTGTTCTGGCTGTACGCACATATGATAATTACTATAGTGCGGTGTGGGATGAATATGGAATCATTTTTGAGGTAACATACCGCATTTGCGTGGAAGGAGAGTGGAAAAATTTAGGAAAAGCCAACCTCAAAAGATTCTACCGGAATTAGAACTCCGATCTAACCGTCACCAGCAGGCCAGTCCAACACAAAAGTGACGCCTTAGACCATACCAAAATATTATGTAATACATTCTACCTAATTACTCACTTTTTGTAACTTATTTATAACGTTTTTTAATGACCCAGTCAATTCAAAATATGTACACGTGTAAATGTATATTATTGTCTAACCACCACCTACTAATGAATGTTGAAACTAAGTAGCCCTTGAACAAACTTTAAAAAAAAATACTGCGCGAGAGAAAACATTTTAAATCCCCATGAGAGTCTGGTCAGAGACTTGATAATCAGCTTTAAAAATATATCTAAAAAAATGTTCAAGCACACGTTCCGTGAAGTTGTACCTCCAACCTGGTATAAAAATAAAGCAGTTTGATAATCAAGCAAGAGAGAGGCTAGGCGCATGAACGTGGCTTAAAACCAATCTCTCTCTCTCTCACACACACACACACAAGCGTGTGTGGGATTGTAAACGTTAGGTACGGGTTTAATCGCCTAAATTATACAAATTCAGTGGGTCGTCGTTATTTCCATACGACACGTCGGTACCAAAAGAGGGATATTGCAGAGAGCATGCATGTGCTTGCATAACTGGAACTCGTCTACAAGGTGATTTCAAAAAAAGTTTACACAGAAAAATAGAGTTTTTCCCTTACATTTATAGTTTATTAAAGACACGAAATATATAAAAAGATTTTTTTAAATATACCGAAAATATTAATAGTGAGAATCAACATGCACGGACTCCTTTGTGTTTTTTGGAACGCTGCCTACTACGTCAGCGCGTTTTTGTAGAATATTTACGATTTAAATTATTTTTCAAATTTAGTATTTAAATATGTATGTGGATTTGAATGAATTTAAAAATTACACCTGGGCAAGGGAATCGAACCCTAGACTTTTAACTTAGCACACGAATGACATATCCATGAATTGTCCCATTTTCAGGCTCAAGATTCGTCTTTCAAATAAGCCTATACTTAATTTGTATAGCGTTGCTTTCTTACGTATGTCTAGACGTTTAGTGAATATAAACGTGGCAAGATTAAATATTGAGAGTATTTCATATAGAGCGGTTTTGATCAAAGCTTACTGTTTATTTGGGTAGGAAGGTAGGCCTTACACAGTAATAATTAATTGATCATGTATCGCCAAAAAAATATCAAGATGGCTTACAGGCCAGTTTATATTTATTAAAGTGTGCACTGTCAAAACACAAAGGGTTTTTAATCTAAAAAAATTCATTTTCTCTCTTTATATATTTACTAACGATATTAAAGTAGAAATTAAGAAAATAATGCAATCTAAAAATGCATGCTATTATTCGATAAGTGTAAATTATTATTATTATTATTATTATTATTATTATTATTAGCACCGCGTCTTACTACCCGTTCGGTTTATACGCACTTGCGCTAATGTGTAATGGTAGGGTGATTGTGAGATGAAATGGAGGATCTACAGTTTAACGTGGAATCCGAACCACGGTGGAGGCCTGGCATTCCTCACATTCACAATATGTCTTGCCAGAGGTGTAAATTGTTAAAAACTCACCCACTTTCAAAGAATGTAAACTCATAATATAAAAAAAACATAGTTTTCACGGTTGTTCTATATAAAATTGTGAGCATGGTATCTAATCTTACAGTACGAAAATATTTTAGAATGTTTGAAATCAAGGTGCTTGGGATAATATTTGGTCAAATAAAGGATAAAGATATTGGGGTGGGGATGAGGTTACATAGGGATGAGTTGCATACCATGTACTCATCACAAGCCATTGTTAAGATAATAATGTAGCGTAGATTACGGTGAGAAGGACATGTAGTGCGAATGGGAGAATCTAGAACCATGTTCTGGGTATTGAGTGGTAAGCCTGTTGGGAAGAACTAGAAGAAGATGGTAGGATAACATTAGAATGTACCTGAAAGATATTGGGTGCAATGAGGTTAACTGGCTTGAACTAGCTCAAAACAAGGATATGTGGCATACTTTTTTAAGTGCGGCAACGAACATTCGAATTCCTAGTGCCATAGAGTAGGTACAACAGTAGAATTTATATTAAAATAAGCAATAAGTCTACTTTACCCAAAAATAAAAAAATAAAGATTTCATATAAATTTATTTGGCAATTTTGGTTCAATTTTACTTTTCTATGGACACAAATGTACATGTATGTATAGATCGAACTTAATGAAAACTTAGAATTCATGTTTTAATACCTTTATTAAATTTTGATATTTATTAATGTTTGTTATAGAAATATTATCCATCAATACCCAATAATTGACTTAAAAATCTGAAAATAAACAACATATACCAAAATATGATTTTTGAAAATTGTTCATTTTCGTTAATTATTTAATATTCAATATGATAAATAACTTATTGGGACCAGGAATGTGCACTGAGGGCCACATGAATGATTAAGGCATTGGTGGAGCTCCATTCATGAAAAGTAGGACTTGATTCCTGAAAGATAATAAAAACAATAGTCTAATATGTTTATTTCTGAAATTCGAAGTACTTTAATTTATTACTGCGGGCCACGAGTTAGACATGCTTGAATTAGAATATTGTGTGTTGCTTAGTAGGGTCATCTCTTGTAGATTTTAACTAGTGAAAGTGTGTCAACCAAACTATAATACATTCACGACCTTAGTTTACTTGGATGACAGCTCAAAGAGTTTCTAGAAATAATTCTTAATATATCCCTACGCCAACAGTTGACATCTGTCACTTTGGATAACCGTACTGAAAACGTATGGTAATGTATAAATTTGATAGTTAGCCACCGTAATTTAGGCCAATATTATTAATATATTTATTTGAGGCCGGGAACAAAGTTTAATTGTAGTTTTATTCCAATTTAAAAAAAAATCACATCACTTCCACAAAAGTTCTAACTAACCTAGCTTCAAAATGGCGACCGACAATTTTAAACTATGTGATTGAACATTACGAAAACAAGTTATTTACAATGATGCACACACGCAGTGAAGAAAAATATTTCATTCAGTTAAATATTTCTAGACACGATAAAATAATCTATTATATATATTCTCTTTTCCAAGTAAATACGATGCCTGTATTTAAAGGTATTAATGTATTCACTATATTGCACATAATAGATAACGTTCCAAAACGAAGAATAAGTACATTTAATTATGTTTAAAATATTGTTTCGGATTTGGCAAGAAGAAATTATTAAAAGTTATTAGACAGTGTAAGAAAACCTAAGCTCACATTATTTTAAATGTAAAATATAACATGTAATTAAAAAATCTAGCATCTATAACAAACAAGAACAGTGATCTTTAACAAGTGTTGGTAGCCCAAAACCTAAACATATGATTTTTGAACTATCATCCAGGTAAAAAGCTATCATGAACAGACTTTAGGAACACAAGCGTCCATATGAATACCTTATAGAGATGGGCGATATATCACTGACTGTGATTTTTTCACCGATACCATTTGATCAGTGATACTCCCAGTTACTCGATCTCAAAAGTATCGGTGATTGAGATATCAGTGATCGGAGATACTCGCATACTCGCAATACTCGCAATACTCGAGCTAAGGAGCTAGTATTGCTTCTTTTTCTAGACACTCGAATAAATACTCTTTTATTTTTTATTTTCTACCAACTAATTGAGAATCGACCTTATTGACTGGCATGTTTTACGTGTTATTTCTATTTAAAACACTTGATCTCTTAGAGCTCATTTATCAAAAACAGTATAAGATTGCTACGTAAAAATGACTTTGTTGTTAAGAGCAAAATTCAAAAGCAAGCTTACTAAGCAAATCACATTTCGGATTCTTTTTAAAAGTAGGCTACGAAAAAAAATCACATAACACAAATTACATAACATTTCACTATAAAATACTAAATACATATTTTATTTCTCTATTTTTCAATTGTATTAAACTTCTTAAAACGCATACCTTGTATTGACAGTACATTAGTCAGGCAACACGAAACCCGGAGATTAGGTAGCTGTATGTCAATAATGTCAATGTCAGTGCCGACAGAAAGAGCTTATGTTAAGTCTTTAAGTATCGAATTCCATTGCAAGCCGCCAAACTTCCAAGTAATTAGTTCTCCTTTCAAGTTCCAACCGACAACCGAATGTCATGGGATTATTCGAGTAAATACCCAGTACTCAGAAATACTCCATACTCCATACTCGATACTCGATTGTACGCGCCTACTCGGACAGCAGCTAAATACTAACAGTGAAAAATCACTGGTATAAATCACCGATATTTTAAAATCACAGTCACTGTATTCACTAATATCGTAAAATCACTGTTTTTCCCATCTTTAATACCTTATGGTTTGTTTTATGAACATCCTTCAGCCCATAAATTTGTTTTTAGTATTTTCCAATTCTCAAAGATGAATTTTTTGTTAATATTTGGCTCTACAAAAGTATCAAAGAATTTGGTTCCACTTATTAAAGTATTTCTCATATTCATACTTTTAGAATATTAATATATCCTGGCCCAGGGGTATTAACCTTTTTTTTATGACTAAGGGCCAAAGTTTATGTTTCTTGTCGGCTCGCGTGCTGCAATACTGTGCCGAAAATATTGGGATTAAACACTTAATATATTATTTTTATTTGGTCGTCCCGAGTGTCTCAGCGGTGATGAGTGAACACGAACCCTCCCGACTATATCCGAGCGTACCCGAAATAGTACTTTCTTCCTTTTCTACTAGAATAGTCATTTGCAATTTCAAGGTAAATTTGAATCCAAAATTAATAAATTTTTTTTACTTATATAGCAAAAATAATTTATAAAATAACTTAAAATACTTATTTATTTTATTATGTAAATTATAAATTTCTGTTTGCCATTTTTTTTATCTTGAAATTATGTTTATATTTTTCATAAGCCAGCAGGCTGGAAAAAATGTTATGGTGGGCCGCGAGTGGCCCGTGGGATTTGGATTGAAGACCCCTGGCCTGACCTACCATATTTTGAAATATGAGATAAAGGGGAATCAATATTATTTTGCATCTTATTTCCACAAAACTTGCTATAGACATATATCTACTTGAGGAAAAATACTAGTAGGAGATGGTATTGTTCCTGTTGTTCGTATTAAAGGGACCATGAGTGGCTGGTTAAAAAATATATATTATTTTAACTAACCCCACTATATACAAAGTATTTCCATAGACAATATTAAGTTTACAATTATTCGTTCTTTTGACAAAAAATTAATCTGACAAAGGGTGTAGAAATTACAAAAAAAAAATGCAATTCTATATAAATTAAGTACAGAAATAATAATTAGGTTTTTTATCACTGCATATTACTATGCTTTCAGGTTATTCACATATATGATGATTACGCTCATGGGTTAGAGAACTTTAGGAGTAATCCACCTAAATTTGTATGTAAGGAGCGTGGAGAGCCATTTAGGGAAAAAACTCTTAGTATAACTGATCAGGATTTGAATCCCAATCAGCAGCAGGTCAGTCAGTCTAACACGATAGTTATGTCTTAGATCATTCGGCCAATGAAGCGGGTTAGTTCTTTATTATTTAACCAAGAGTTATTTAATTTCTTATATCAATGTTATTATTATTATTATTATTATTAGCACCGCGTCTTACTACCCGTTCGGGTTATACGCACTTACGCTAATGTGTAATGGTAGGGTGATTGTGAGATGAAATGGAGGACCTACAGTTTAACGTGGAATCCGAACCACGGTGGAGACCTGGCATTCCCCACATTCACAAGATGTCTTGTCAGAGGTGAAGGAAGGGTTTGGTAATCAGATAAATCTNGCTAATGTGTAATGGTAGGGTGATTGTGAGATGAAATGGAGGACCTACAGTTTAACGTGGAATCCGAACCACGGTGGAGGCCTGGCATTCCCCACATTCACAAGATGTCTTGTCAGAGGTGAAGGAAGGGTTTGGTAATCAGATAAATCTGTGCCGGGACCGAGGATTGAACTCCGGCCGCCTGCATAGAAGTCTGACACCTTACCCTTAGATCGCCAGGCCACCCTATATCAATGTTAAAATGCCCAAAGGTGCCCACAATTTTAAAACATTTTATAAATAATGTGTTTGTTCAGATGCCACATAGAACTAAAGAAAATGGGGAAAAATATTAAAGAAACGCGATATTGGACCAATAGGTTGACTTTACAAACAAATAGAAAAATTGTCGTCAGAAGTAATCAAAAATTTTGGAGAAGATAGAAATTAAAATATTTACTCACTAAGGAAACGATTATATTTCAAACGTTATTTTAAATTGAATTGAAATATAGACATGTTTGAACAATTTTGAACAATAGGAAAATTTATATGCTGTAAAATTTCCCCTAAATTAAGCCTTTATCATTCTTATTTAATCAGTGTAAATATTGAAATAGCTGATCGGGTAAATAAGACGTCGTGAAGCACGTAAAAAAAACAAAGGAGAAAACTTCTAAACTTTCTTTTCTTTACAACTTCGTACAGAGTACCGTTAGAAAAGTTCCTTTTGATTGAAGCTTTATATTCCAATGTGAAGTTGTTGTTTTGTTATAGAGAGACTTACTTTTAGTAAAGTAATTAAATTGATTGAGTCTTCGACTTAGGTGAGGGTAGTAGCCATAGTTTTCCTTCATTAGATATAATCGCTGTAGATAAAAATTAGTTCAAATTTTCTAAATTGAGTAACCTCCATTCCATTTTCAACATAATTATCTGGATAAAAACAACAACATTATGAAGTGTGTCCAAAAATAATCTTGACAACTTTTGTGGCAGCATTTGTATTATCTTCTGGATGTTTTGCAAATCAATAATGTTGCTTATATTTTTTTAAACTTGGATTAATTTAATAAAAACAAAGTATTTAGGTTTTTCCATCCTCACTTTATTTATTTGTAATTTTATGTGTGTTATTTAGTAGATATTTATATCATTATAAGAGCTATAAAAATAATTTTCGAACAACTTGTAGATATAGATCAGTTTAAACTTTACAATGTCAGAATGTATAAAAACCACGCTGTATTATTGGAAACATTTAGAAGTTTAAAAACCCAAATATTTGAGGACGTTATTTTAGCGTTGGAACTTTTAAATTTCATCATCCTGTCAACGAACAATACCCAATGTTTCGCCTATCTCTATTGACTAATGGCTATTATGTTAGTGGTGAGGTAGGGTAGGCTGGGTTTAGAAGTGATAAATTTTAAATGGAAGAGAATCAAAAACCTTTTATCTTTTATTTTTTCTGTGCACTCCTCTATCAACATTTTTCTATTTAGTTACACTAAAGATATTTTAGTACTATTAGGATTAACGAGCATTATTTTTCAAAGCTAGCTGCGATACGATGACTCTAATTGAATGTCCCAGATAAAAACTGAACGATATATGGTCAGCTCTGTTTCAATTAATAAGGTCATCGAGTTACTTTCCAATAAAAGGTTTCGTGCCCCAGTGAGAAAAATAAAACAATGGTATTTGCAGTTTATATTTAAATGAATTACTTAAATGGTTTTTTTAGTGTGTGTGTGTGTATTTAAGGAAATTAATATTAGTCTTCATGTAGGTGCAATTACTTCGTCCTAGTGAAAATTTAATTAAATGTAATTTAATACTACTAAACAAACAATTGAAACTATTGTAACAATTCACTGTTTGAAAAAAAATAATTCTTATAGTACTGTTGGGAAATGAACCCGGGACCTCTAGATTAATAACCAGAACTGCTTACTGTTGGACCAAGAAGTTGGACAACATTAAGGCTAGTAGTACCCTTTAAGTGGTATCAATAAACTAATTTTTAGAACTAAAACACAATTTAAATGTAACTTATTTTTCCGTGAACCTCATCACACTACTCTTCCAAGCTCTCAGTATATTTACACAAATGAGGCCAGGACAGAGGTGTTGAGAATTTAAAGGAAATGTTCTATAATTTTTATCAAAGGAGGGTGGATAAACTTTAAGGAAAAATACTCTCAGTATACCAAGCCAGGATTCGAACTTCAACTTCGGCAAATCAGATTGGCGCAGACCAGACTGTCAAAAAGCATATTATTATTATTATTATTATTAATGTAGCTTCTTAAGATATAGTTTTAAATTCCTTATTTGATTTCATACCACACGTTTGTCCTCAACAATTTTTACTAAAATAAAATAAAATAATGATAGCTCATTTAAACATTTATTTTACTAATATATTAAACACAATAATATACTCACCGTTTTTTGTAATCATAAGTACGTGAGCATACCTGTAAACCCAAACTTTATTAATTTTAATATTAATCAAATGATTCTTAAGACCCCTATATTTCTAAACACCTAATTCGTCGTTACTTTGCTTTTTTCAACGAATCACAAACATTGGTGGGCACGTGGACTAAGCGTCATGTTTTGTAATCTGGGTTATATGCGACGGTGAAGTTGGGGACCTCGGATATCGATCGGATGTATTCAGGAGTGTTTTTTCCTAATGAGTTTCCTACTCTCCACGCATAACGGTTGCATTTTCTTCAGATTATGCCTTCCTCATCCGTATACCATAAATGTCATTGAATGCTGATAACCTATTAAAGTGATAACACTTAATGCAAACAAATAATAAAGGAATATAAAACAACCATACATACTTTATCTTATAGACAATTATAGTTTGTAACATGATTTTCAAAAACAGTTATCATTAAACCCCCCATTAATACATTTTACTTAGAAAAACCAACATTATTTTATAATCAAATGGAACACTTTACAAATATAATTTTTTAACAAAATTGCAATACCATATTTTTTAAATTACAAATTTTCAAATCTCAATAATCAATAAACTATGATCATTTTATTTTATTTATTTTTAAACAAGCGTATTCATATTTATAGAGTAAGATACCCTCCATATATTCATTTTGAACTAATATATGGGATTTATTTTTAAGAATTTCAAACTTTAAAAATATTGTCCACAATATACCCTCAAACCAATTTCGCCCCGAAAAACAAATATACTCCCTGGGTATCAATTTTAAACAAAATTATTAGAGCCAGTTTTAGAATTCTTTAAAAAAAAGTCATTAGTAAGCTAATCTTTAAAATAAGGGCTATAAGCTAAACAGAACAACTTTGACTTAGGATACCATTTAAATATCAAGTTTGAACAAAACCAATTAAACCATATCGCTGAACATTTTTACGATTTCAATAATTAATCTACTCTTAAAATAAAGACATTAACTAAAAACTCGTAAGATTTGTGAAACGAAATAATGTAATTGTACATTGTTGGAGAAACACTCTACCTAAGAACATAAATGGAATAATATTCACCAGTAAGGAAACATTAATAAAAGAAGAACATACTATGTGTCCACCAAAAAACATAACAATAAATTTCAATTGCCAAGAAGAGCTTCATAAAAAAAATTGCTTATAACTCAGAAACTATCGGTCTTAAACAAATATTTTATTTTATTTTTAATTCTAATAAAACTTTCCCATGATAAGTTATTTCGTATCTCGGGAGCAGGGGCCTCGGTGTGGGGTACGAGCCTACGTCGACCGTCGATCTCGGACTTGTAAAAATTTCCCGACTTCAGACCTCGACGGCGGCCGGGGTCTTGACGGGAGACGGCGGCTTGGTGTGGGGTACGAGTTTCCGTCGACCGTAGATCTCGGACTTGTATAAATTTCCCGACTTCGGACCCCGACGGCGACCGGGGTCTTGACGGCGGTCGCGTGGCGAAGGAGGGGGTGCCGCGAGGACGGCTGAGAGTCTGACCGAGGTGGAGATAGGATATATGATCAAAATCGTACATTTATTCTTTTATAAAGTACCGTTAAGGTCATTTTTATGGGAAAATGAGAGTGGTCATTTAGTTTGTAATATTAAACTATATCTGGTACAAAATTTAATCGAAATCGTTATAGAGGAGTTAGTTGAAATCAATTTGATCCCTTTTTGAATTTCAGTAAACTATCCTTAATTTTAGGGTGAGGTTTCTAATTCAAAGAACAACTCGGGGAAGCCTAGTGAAAAACAATAGATACCAAGTTTTAGCCAGATCGGTAAAATTGTTTCGGCTCTAGGAAGAGATACAGATAGACGGACAGACAGACGGCATCTCAAAAAACTGATTTTTCGGTTGAAGAGGGTCATTAAACGTCGACATTTATCAAAATATCGAGTTTTGATTTCTTAGACGATCACAATACTTCTCTCGCTGACGTGTCGTGAGAAAGTAAATGGTAAAAATCAACAAATACCCTTTTTTCATGATTTCTCTACCTACAAAAATAAACATGCACCATCTTCTCCCTCCCAACTAAATGTGAATCAACCTCACCTTCGAAGACATTCAATTCCTACGGGAATGGGAGGGCGGGAACACGGAAAAGCTCTTCAGCTTTCTTCTGTTCCTTAACTAAAGGGATCACTATAGAAATAGGATTGCTTTATCTCCCCCCGGCCCCCTTTATTTAAAGACGCTAGTTTGGAACGTTTTAAAACGCTAAAGTGTCGCATTTACTTGAGTAGCCCGTGTGAAGCTTTCTCACTTGTCTTATTGGTCGAAAGGAAAATGTGTACGATAAAGAGATTTGAGATTATTTTAATTAGGTACTATTTGACTACACACACACACACACTGGTACAATAAATCTTAGGCCAATGAAGAATTTTTTACTTTCTCATATTAAGAGAGGGTTTTGTGATAGTGAAAAAAATCGATCTCAAAATTATGACAAATTTTTACGTTTTATGTGAACACAAACCACCAAAAAATGGATTTTACAATTATGTTTGTTTGAAGGTCTAACTGTCTGTCCTTGGCCACGGATTCAAAACTGTTTCATGGATTATGTTCAAACTTGTTATTTAGATATATTTTTTTTTAACTCTAGTCCTTCAATTAAGGGTAGGTTAGTTTGCTAATAAGTAATTTTTTTAAATTATACATTTTTCGACAACGAGTTTAACGACTTTGTTTAAAATGCATATATAAGATTTATTTGACATTATAGATAACCCTATGCAGTTGGTTTACAGAGCAAAAATTCGTTGAAGGGTAGTTTACTGAGTGATTTTTCAAAAACTTTAAATATTTTAAAAATTGGCCCTAACGATTTGATTCCAAATGTGTATCTAGGGAGCGTTTAACATGAACAAGACAAATAAAGCTGTACACTTCTTTTGGTAGGACAATTTGTCTAGTGATTTTTTTTAAATTTGAATACTTTGAAAAATTCTTTAACGATTTGGTTCAAAATTATTTTTGGGAAAGTATTTGACATATCTAAAATAATGTAGATTATCTTTATTTATTTAAAGTAAAATCCTTTAAGTGTAGTTTACCTACACAAATGATAGGAAATTTGAATGTTTTAGAAATTGACCTTGAAGATTTAATTCAAAATGGGAATATGTGACTAGATTTTTTACTATAAATTCGTAAGGATACTTTTTTATTTTTACAAATAAATAATTTTAGGATAGTTCCAAATTAATCATTTTTAAAAATGTGTATTTTATCAAATATATTTGAACAATTTGATTTAAAATGTATATATAAAGACTGATTATTGTGATTAACAACGTGATGTGTTTGTTTTTATATGTAAAACATATTTAAAGGTAGCTTACTAAAAACCTATTTTTGAACATTTTCTTCAAAGAAATAATATACACTACACAATATGAGAAGGTTTGTGCGATTGTGTCGTACTATTTATTTTAAATAAATTTTAAGATCTTGGTTACATCCAACGGAGTGATCTATGAGTTGGAACCGAATAGGTGGACACGCAGACTAAATGTCAGTCTCATTATAATCTACATTCGTACATTTAGAAAATGTAATCTGGACACACTAATCTAACCCTGGATCCTTTAATTAAGTTTGGGATGTAGGGAACGCAAGAAAGTGTTTTTTTAGCGTTTTTATAGCAAAACATTTTTTGGTTCAAAACAAATCAAATATAGTTTCTATACAAACACAGATTTGAATTTTCTTCACATGATGATATCAACAGCTATTGAATGTATGTCAAGGGTGTCCTGAAATTTCATGAAAACTTTTCTTCTTCATTTAAAAAGATTGTTAGCTAATGCCACTATATTAATGACAGATATTCAACAACTGTTGATATCACCATGTGAAGTAAATTAAACTATATTTTTGTATAGAAGCAATATTTGATTTATTTTTACCCAAAAAATGTTTTTCTATAAAAAAAATGCAAAAACCATTACTTTTTATCGCGTTTCCTGTATCCCCACCTTGAAGCCCTAATACTCTAGCACTGAACTACTCAGGATTAGTCTCGACCCTTCGATAATTTTTAACTCATATTTTAAGGAAGAATCTCTAATGTAAGTGTGGAAATTATGGGTTACTATTTATCACCCACTCACACGTACATATCTTAGGGTAAGTGCATTGATGCACTAAGTCAAGGGTCCTGGGTTATATTCCCGTTTCTAGGTGTCATATTCGAACATGATACTTGATATGGTTGTATCTGTAACCCATAGATCTCTTCAAAATCCCAAGACTCGCTATTTATGTAAAATTAACGGCAAAAACGTTAGCTTTATACTTCATACTAGTCTTGTTTGCCAGTTATGGGAAGGTGAGAGTTTGAATCCCGATCGGATGAACTGATGGTGGTTTTAGTAAATGGTTTACCACTTTCTCCCCACGCATATGTATGATTATAATGTATCTAATATAATCCAAACTTATATTTTGTATATTGAATATTGTAAATTTGATCAACTCTTTTAAGTTTTCAAATAAATATCCTCTAATAACCAGTTTTATTTGTTACTTTTTTACTATATTTGTTTCTAAATTATTGATTAATTTATTTTATAAAGTACCTTTAAATAATTAACTCAAAGGTAACTTAAGCTATAAAATATTATGAATTACTCAGTAAAAAATATAGGCTCCTTAAAACTTGCAGCCCAGACTTTCATGGTTTGCCTGTAATTCGACTAGATTTACTGCTCCATTATCGTGTAAATGGCAGCATTTAATGTTAGGCTTTGTCTCTCCCCGGCACACCGCTATCTCCAAAATGAAACTACCAATCACAGTTTGAACATGGCAAAACGTTTTTGCTTGTCGTGATATTATAGTTTATTAGAAGATGCTTTTAAATGCCTCCTTGAGTGTATAAATAATGATATAACATGAAAAACAATTAGTATATGCTGCATATTTTCTTCTAATATTTCATGAGAACGCTTTAAATAAACTATGCCTTATTATAGAACACATATATTTTAATAAATAATATGACTGATAAATAATAATTACTATAAATATGTATGTACAGCTGGTGTGTCGTTTCTTCACACGGGGATTATATAAATTAGCTTTGTTACCTTTAGTATATAAAATATACCATAGGGAAAAGTAACCAAATCTTAAAATATTTTTGAATTTTTAACATTTATTGATTTATATTGTGATTGATATAATGATTGATTGACGGCGAGTATTTTGCCATTTTTTATATCAAAACAATTTTTTTGGTCAAATGAGATCAATAAAAGCATAGTGTAATTAACATAATAATATCAAGACCTGTTCTTGAATATGTCACGGGTGTCTAGGAGTTTAATGACAACTTTTTCTCTTAATTTAAAAAGGTTCCCATCTAATGACGTTGTTCTGATGAAAGATATCATGTGAAGAAAATTAATCTGTTTGTTTACACTGAAGCAATAATTTATCGGTTTTTGGACCCCCCAAAAATTATATAAAAACTGAAAAATCATTTTCCCTTTCACCCTACCTTAAAGTAAACCTCATAAACTTTTCAGCCTTAAGGACGGACTTAAATATACCGTGGAAGTCAAGAAGTAACCTGAGTCCTTTTAATACTAAAATTGAGGACCTTAGTGGTCTTTGCTGTATCAAGATTCCCTCTTGTAGTGGACAAGGCTCATTGTCATACAAGATGCGTAACGCACCAGGACAATGGCGCAATTAGAACAGGTTTGTTTGACCAGCTAGTCATCTTAGCCTTCTTGTTCTTTCCCTTTACCCCTCCCCATGTTCCTTCCGATTCGCTACCATCCCTCTTTCTCTCTTCTCTTGTTACTAAGAGAACGTTTAATACTTAGCACCTTGTCTTATTAAACGTTTGGGCTATACGCTAAAGTACTAATTACGCGAACGGGTTAAGAATTGGGGAAATTGAATATAGAATAAGTAAAAACACATTTGCTTAGAGGTAGAGTGGAAAACCATTTAGGAAAAACCACCGCCAGTTCACCCGACCGAGATTCGAGCCTCGATCTCCCCGTCCTCATCAATCTAGCTTAGCACGAATCAAGCGCGTTAGCTAGCTACGCCACCGAGGCGGGTAAGAGAACGTTTGATAAAAGGGCTAGTAACCACTTAATATAATGGGGGTAGGAAACAGGAGAGTGATTAAAAAGGAATGCACAGGTATTCACCTTGAAAAAGGCTAGAAAATATCGCTTTTGTGGTAATAAAAACCCGAGTACAATCAATCGAGATTTAAACTCGTGAGCTCCAATCGATCACGTTAACGTCGAGAGAAATCTAGCCGTATTTTAACCTATTTCACAAGGTTATGATTTTCTTTATATTGTCATTAACATATTTTATCTGGTTGATCTCGGCTGCCTTTGAGTAATGTCCACTTCTCAGGACCCGATGTAAGTTTTCGATCCCATGTCGATTGTGGCATGTAAAAGAACCCTGGAGGGTGTGATAAAATATATTTCCTGTCAAAATGGGCAGGCCCTTTCGCTCTCACTCATAGAAAGTCTAGTGTGCTGATATAATCAGTCTGTTCAGAAAGTGCACGTTAAATAAAATAAAAAATAATAAAAAACATGTAATTGTTTATCTACTCATATAACGTATAAGTATCGATACCTTTTCCCTCGCCATAACTTACGCATTCTAGTCACGCTTCTAGGACAACGATGAGGATTGTTAAATTTTTAGTAAATATACTCACATTTACCTGGAGAGAGGTGAAAAGCTATATCTTTTAAATCCCTGTACAATCAGCTGGGATTCAAACCCTTCAGTGGCAAACGAAACTATACGAGCCTGATATTTAGTGCACGTACTCACATAAGCGAGTATCGATATAATTACATTCATCACACATCTGTCTATCAATCCAGCGCAATCCTCAAGTTTTTCTTTTGTTGTGATGTTTTATTGTCTTGATAGACATAACATTTGTATATTCTCTCTCAGTGAGTCGATCAAAACCCATACAGCTACAATCCGAACTTGTGACACCAATGACGTCGTTTCTGGCGAACACTACTAGATATCGAGATTCTAACTCCAATTTTTTTGTCAGAAAAAAAAACTTCGTGCGCCCCATGTGTTCAAAGGGCACACTGCACATTAGAAAATTTACTGGAAAATCTTTTCCCAGGGATCTTACATGGGTTGAGACACAAAAATATCGTGAGACGTGTTTTTACGAACTTTTACTTGATACTTAGTCTTAACGTGAGTATAAACTAAAGTGAGTGTAGCATTTTTGAATGTGTTATACATAAGAAATTAAAACTAAATTGCATCTTTTGGCGAAATTTATTACCAAGCCTATTATTAAAAATTATCAATTATGTCAATTTTGATCAGAATTAACGATATTAAAACCATACAAATTTTAACTTAATAGCATATGATATTGTTATTTGCCTGAAATCGACAGGAAAATTAGTACTAACTGTACTATTAGAATTTTCTTCTTAATATTCCTACAGCTAATCAAAGTTTGCAGACCAGAAAAAAATGTTTCTTTTCAACAAAGAAAATTGATAAAGATGAAATAAGATGTGTGTTTGATCTGGCTAATATTAGTAATATTGTGACGAAAGGCCATTATTTAAAATATATTAACTACACTGGTTATTTTAGACATCAGAACAAACAACAAAATAAAATTGGTATTATTAAGCTACTCAAACTGATACAATTCATCACTCTATGTAATAAAAGCAAAGCTATTTTGAATATGCTCGATATTTATATATAAATGAAAAATACACCAATCCCGCCTCAATATGAGATATTTCTGGATGAATTCATGAAAGCGATGACGTACTATGGGTGAAGCCTGTATACAGGCTGGCACAAAAGCTTTTCATCTCCACACTCTCTGTGTTAGTATATTTAACCCTTGTATTTTCTCGTGTTGGTTGCGTGGGTGTGTCTGGGTCCAGCATCCACCAACAATGTAATCACTGGCCTCGTGGCCGATATAAAAATCACTCACCCTATTTAGTTCCGGGAATAGACCAATCTTCCAATATACTGGGGAAAAAAAGTTTGGGTTGAATAGGCGATAGTTTAACCACCAAATCTCGAATTATATTACTATAAAGCCATATGGTTTACTCACTCACTGACATTAATGTTTATACACACTTCCAGATGAGCTATAAACGAGAAATTTGGCAAACTTATAGCTTTTAGCCTGTAACCGACAGGAAAATTCTAAAAAGTTACCCCCCCCCCCCCCAATTAAAAATGGCGGAGCAACTTTAAAGTCGTTGTGGACCTTTCTTCGGAGGTATCTTGTAGCTAAACGGTAAGACCTTTCAAAAAAGGCTCTGGAATTACATTAGTTTACATTCACTTGCAAAGAAAACTCACGAGTATATATGTAATCATATAAAGCTTTTGAAACTACAATCCAAACTCATGACACCCGCGCCACCATTCAAGCGTACTAACGCAGACCATAGGNAAGAGTTTGTTTACCTGCCATCACATTGTACGATATATACCGCATGCAAAGACTAGAATGTTAAATTTGGCACCCCCTGTGCACAAATATATGTACCTCAAAGATGGAATTTAAAATTTTTAAATATATCTAAAACTGGGTGGGAAGAACTAAAATTATTATATTTTTAAGCAAAGAAAACTGACACCACGAGCAATACCGGGTACTTATGCTAGTGCTTTATATAGATATTTACTTAACAATCTATTTACTCTCATCAGTGGTTACGTGGGCTGAGGAGTCAACCTCAACTGGTCAGGTTTACTGTTGCCGGGGAGTTATCGGCCAGGTGTACTGAGATATTTCCTGAATGGTTTCTTACTCGTTCATCACGACAACGCGGAAACATTTTATCTAATTGAGACCTTTCTCATCCTTACCCTATTAGTCTAAATATGCGAATATCTTGAAAAGGTAGTAAGACGTGGTGCGTAGTAAAGAAAACTTTTTTTTACAGTAATTTTAAAATAAATATGTGTTATTTAAAATAGTAAACGTTTGTTAAAGTTCAAATGCTTGTCTTGAGCAAAGGTATAGGGTTTACGGTAAGTAACTTTATTCATTCGTATATTTTATTTACCTCCCGATGTTGTACTTTCAGTTCTTGGGTGTCAGTTTGACTTCTAAATGCCATCATCTATCTTTCCTGGCGTGCCACTCAACTGCCATATCTTCTGTATTATTTTTTATTCTCCCACCATCACTTTCACTGCATTATTCATACTTTACACTTTGCGGAAATTGTAAGGGTCATACATTTTCAAAGTGTTTTTTTAACCTCCACTGAATAGCCTTTTTTTAAGGCTGCATTACATTAAATGTAACCAAAGCCTCTTTTTATACCATCGAATCGGATTGAATCACGTGATATCAACATTAAAAAGCTTAGAACTACGTAATATTAATACTGCAATTATTAAACTGTTTATAAATAGTTAGTACGTTGTTTACTTTAGTTAGATAATCATAAGAACATTTGATAATAAAATAACAAACCACTTCGATGGTCAAATATTCCAAGGCATCACACTAGCAAAAAAAAAATGGACTGCAGATGATGGGGAGATTGAGTTTAGATTTCTGCTCGGGTGTACAGTTGGTATTATTCCATATATTGTTTTTAAATCCCTCTCCTCGCAAATGCGGACTCACCTTTTGTAAATTCATTCTTACTAATTTCTAACACATTTGTTTAGTTTCACAATTGCGTACAACCCAAACGGGTAGTTAGATTAAATGATTTTTTTTTAAATTTGTTCTGCAAGCGTTTTTTTGACCAAATAATGCAATTTTTTATATCTGTAAGTTAAAAGTAGATTTGTCAATGTAGACTACCCTTTATTTGTATACGTTGTATTCTAAAAGGTTCTTTGAATGACGATATTTTATTTATTTTAGTTTAGTTTGTTAAGTAAAACTACATTACATTGGTTCAAAACAAAGAAATAGTTAATTTGGATTTTCAACAAAGTTTTTACTAAACATATTGTAAATTACAATATGTTTGTTCGAATTTCAGGTTTATGTGTTTTATTACTACGTTCAACGCCAAAGTTATCACCGATTGATTCCAACGAGTAGAAGTTGGAAGGATAACTTAAAGAAATAGATCCACATTAGCATGTGCAGCAGATGAAATAAAAGTGACAAATCACCTATGGAAATTCTCCTCCAATGCACCCGGCTGAGATTTGAACCTTGACCTCTTGGTCACTATCATTCTAGTCTATTTCGAGTTTGACGTCTTAGATAAGGGTTCTAGACCTTTTTTTTTTTCGATTACAGACCCCCAATGGATTGCCTAATATGTTCACTTTTACTTTGTACAGACTGTAAAAATCGCCATCATCATCATCACTTCAATAAGGTACAAGTATGTCTTAAAAATATGTCAAAAGCTTGCATTTGGATAGCAAGGAACAGGAAAGCTGAAACAAAATTAAAAAGATTTTTTTAAATTTATCAATTTTAAACGGCCAGATACCAATTCATAATCCGTTTTGGAAACGTTGATCACTGAAAATTTCTTTAACAATTTTGTTTAAAATGTACACTTAAATAATATTAGATTTCATAAATACTTTATTTTTGTGGGGAAGGAGCGAGGGGGAGGGGTGTGGCGAAATTCGTTTGAGGGTAGTTTACTGATGACTTTTTTTTATTTGAATATTTTAAAAAAAATCTCAAGGGATTTGGTTTGAAATGGGTATTTGTTAAGTTTTTTACATTATAATAATTACATATATACTGTATATTTAAAAAAACTCATAGTAGTAGTTTATTGATGAGTGATTTTTGTAAGACTTGAATTTTCTTGAACGATTTTGTTCAAAATCGGTATCGGGGAACTGTTTTATATGATCAATAATAATGTAAAAATAAATTAGTTTAATTATAGAAAATGCATACAAAATTTGAACATTTTCAAAATTGGCCTTGAAAATTAAGCTCAAAATGGGTATCTGTGAATAGTTTTCATGAAAAATAGGGATATTATTTTATTTTTACAAATTACAAAATATTTTAGGGTACTTTATGTTATGACCGGTGACCGATTCATAGAGGATTAGAGCACGCCCACACATTTTAATAATACGAAAGAAAGGTTTAATATTCTATAACTAACTAGTTTAATGACATGAAATATATAAAATGCAATTACTTACAAAAGATGCTTGATACATAGTATCTGTCCCTGGGTAAACTACCCTAACTAATATATTCTTAGACCATGCAGATCAAGGGATATTTAGTTTGACAACATCTTCTGATGAAGTACCGAAAACAACTGTCCTGCTAGTCAGTCAGTTTGTTTCTGCATGAAATCCGGGTCTAGAACCGGCCGTTCATCCCTTATTGGAATTTACATGGTCAGCACAGAAGACATTGTTTCAAGACTAGGAATGTAATAGTAAGCTAGGCGGCCGTCCTAAATTGCAACTATTCCTAGTTTCAACTTTACACTTCTGTAGCTGCATATTCTTAATTTTTAGCGTACACTCTGTTCAACATATTGTTGGATAACAACATTCACAAACATTTTTTTTCGAAAATTTGAAATTTGTTTTAAACTGTATACATATTTATATCCTACGGGTATAGTTCGACTTGGATAAAGTCAATGTTATCCGGATAGTGTTGAAATTATCCAAAATACGTGGATAATATTAAATGAGAGGCTATTAAATAATGTTCTTCGAACTTTATCTGATTAATATTTACTTTATCTCCCTGCATGACCTGGCGGTCTAGGGGTAAGATGTCAGACTTCTATGCTGGCGGCCGGGGTTCGATCCTCGGTCCCGGCAAAGATTTATCTGATTACCAAACCCTTCCTTCACCTCTGACAAGACATCTTGTGAATGTGAGGAATGCCAGGCCTCCACCGTGGTTCGGATTCCACGTTAAACTGTAGGTCCTTCATTTCATCTCACAATCACCCTACCATTACACATTAGCGTAAGTGCGTATAACCCGAACGGGTAGTAAGACGCGGTGCTAATAATAATANTCTTGTGAATGTGAGGAATGCCAGGCCTCCACCGTGGTTCGGATTCCACGTTAAACTGTAGGTCCTTCATTTCAACTCACAATCACCCTACCATTACACATTAGCGTAAGTGCGTATAACCCGAACGGGTAGTAAGACGCGGTGCTAATAATAATAATAATAATAATCTACCTGCACTTGAATAGTGTCAAAATTTTAGGGTGAGGTTAGGTTAGTTAGGCTAGGTTAGGTTAGGTTAGGCTAGGTTATATTAGGTGATTTTTAGCCTATGATTTTAGTTTAGGTTAGTGGAAAATAAAGACTCAAAATGAGGCATTTTGAATGTTATTGCAGTGCTATGATTCAATTTCAGAGATCAAAATTACATTCCAAAATATAATCCGTATTCACATGTGTTTAGTTTAACAAATAGTATTCAACGTTACCCAAGTCTTGCTGGCTAGTGTATATATTTTCCGGATAAGGTCGTAAAAAGAGATAAATTACGTTTTATTTCCAACTTTATCCACTGCACTTGTATAATGTTTACACCTCCCGGATAATCACGACATTATCCAGATTTAGCACATTACACGTAACATATACATTTATATGCATGTATACATGGTGATTAACCAGGTGATGTGTTTGTTTTTATGAGGGAAACTTACCTAAGGGTAGTTTCTTGAAAACCTATTTTTCAAAATTTTCTTCGAAGTTATAAAACACATAATTAGAAAATGTGTGCAATTGTGTCCCACCATTTATTTTACTATTAGTTACATCCATGGACAAAATTAGTGATAAACATCTTTACAAATATATTGTTCTAGCAGGTAGAACATAATTTTAAGCTGTTCTTCAAAATCTGCAATTTGTGTAGCTTTGAATGGATAATTTTGAATATAAATTAATAAATATATATATATCAAGCTGTTATTCAAAATATGCAATTTGTGTAGCTTTGAATGGATAATTTGGAATATAAATTAATATATATATAAATTTATATATTTTATATATTATATATATTTATAACATTTTGAATATAAATTAATATATATATATATATATATAAATTTATATTCAAAATTATCCTTTTAAAGCTACACAAATTGCAGATTTTGAAGAAAAGCTAGAAAATAATGCTCTACATGCTATAACAATATATTTGTAAAGATGTTTATCACTAATTTTTTCCATGGATGTATTTTATCAGACGGGGAATATCTCGATGTATCTAATATAAGCTGATGGCATTTATCTAATTATACGAATCCCGATGCACTATTTCAGCAAATTTAGAATTGAGTACTACACCGTGGCAACCATTGTCGGTCTTCGAGAAAAAGAAAGTTGTGTTTACAGAATGATGGTAGGATTTGCGAAAAAATGCGTGTAAAGTGGGTTGGTGAATGAAACAGAAAGCTTCTGTTGGCGACGTGTGTCAGTTCAATGTGACGAGAAACTGTAAGAGAGGTGGGGTCTAGGAGGGAGAGAAAAAAAAAAGCAGTTTCTCTCGGTTTGTCCGCCATGTTGGAACGGCTCTAGACTAGCTGCGAGACCACAGAAATCTGGGAGTGACAGCGTCGCGTAGGGTAAAGTTGGAAGAATAACTAGCTTCTTTTTATGTAAGGAAAAAAAAAAGAAAAGAAGATGGAGTCCCTTTATTCTACTTTCCTCTGATTTTAGACAAATGTATTTCAAAGTAACAAAGAGGAGGAAAAAAAATATTTATTTTTTTAAAACCGTTTCACTACCTGATAGGATAGTAACCTACGATTCAGTGGTCGCATGTTCTAATTCAAAGGGCCTCAGACTTTTATCAAGAGTGGATCATTTTATCAACGTTCGATGCATATGTGGACCACTTGGTAAACGTGCGATACGTGTGCTCACATACACCTTAATATACCACCTATATTCCATTCACGGTAGGAATTACTCTCTGAAAGGTCTTTTTTCCTACCAATATTCCACAATATAGTAGATTTATGATAGGGAAAAAGGCCTTTCAGAAGTCAATTCCTACGGGGAATGGAATATACCCGTACTCTTGTTGAAACCGTAAATTATTATTATTTTCCTAGCAGTGGGTGTTACTACCCGTTCGGGTTGTACGCTTGTAAATTATATTAATGTGTGTGTTTATTAAGAGATAAATTACAGCATTTATATTTGACTTTGTTATTTAAGCACATTTCCCTTGTAGTTCCAACTGTGGTAAGCCTGTGAATCTTGTTTTGTTTTTTTTGCTCTTCCACATAATGTTTAACTTTCCCCTATGGTCCCGTCCACGGACCACTTGGAACACCACCGTGGAAGAAGGTGAGTGGCCGGATTCCCAACCTCTTTTGTTTGGAGGAAACCTTAAAATATCTGGTAAAATCTCGGGAAGCTACTACCTGGCTGACATATATATTACGTTCGACGAGGGTAAATTACAAAATATACGTCTAAAACAATAGGGTTAGTTTATAATAATAAACTCGTTTTAGAATAAAAATATTTCAAGAAGATTTACTGTCTAATTACTTATCTTGGCTAATTACTGTCTTTCAGTACTTGAACTTGGCTTATCAATATTATGAATAACCTCAATTTTAACATTTATATTAGCACTTCTTTTTCATTTTCTTCAGATTCACGAATTCTCTTAATATAATTACTAGCAGCCCAACCCGGCTTCGCACGGGCATAATAATATAATAAAAGAAAATACACAATGTTTTACAGTGAGTTTCT
>CABEEJ010002471.1:19175-56267 GCA_901482245.1 Timema douglasi
TGCTAAATTTCACTCTACACTCTTTCACTTCCTCATTCCATTCATGTAGCTGTTCCTGTACTTCCCCTTCCTTCACCTCCCTCATGCCATCAAATCATCGACAAACATCATCGCTCTCCTTCTTTCCTATCCGAGGTTTTTTGCCACTTTTTCATAACAACTTCCATTACCATTACAACTAGTAGTGCTGAGCGGGCACTCCCCTGCTTCACACATTTAAAAAAAAAAAATTGAAACCACTGCGTACTTCTACTATCCGTCTTAATACAACTTCTGTTGTCTTCATGCATGCTTTTCACTCTCATTAAACTACTCTTTCCAATTCGGCCTCCTCCATCACTTTCTAAACTATATATTTTCTATCCACGCCATCATACGCCTTTTCCACATCCATAAATAGCATTACAAGGTCGCTCCCAAATTCATTCCTTCTTTACACCAGCTGTTGTATGGCAAAGATCCAAGTCTATTGTAGACCGCTATTCCTAAATTCGTGCTGTTCTTCTTTCTACCTTCCTTTAGTTTTATTTCTTATTCTATTTTCAAGTAAATGCCCATATATTTTTGTAAAGTGGCACATTACCGCTATCCCCTTATAATTTGTACACCTCTTCTTGTCTCCTTTCTTTCAAATAGGCATTATAACTACCTTTTTCCAGTCTTCTGATACCTGGTTGATGGTTCTCCTTCCAACCCACTATCAGCACTCTGTATAACCATTGTATGCCTGCTTCAACTACAGCTCTTATCATTTCCACAATCAGTTTGTCCTTGTTTCCCCCTCTTCTGCTATTTCTTCGTGCTCCTCTGTTTCACTCTCATCTCTTTCTTTTTCCGGATTGAACATCTCAAAATATCTCGTCCATGGTTTCTTTTCTTATGCTGTTTTAAACGCTCTTCCTTATTCATTCATATTTCTAACTTCTTGTCTTTTCTCTATCTCTACTCCTGTTTCTTACCAGACTCTATAACACCTTACGTCCTTCCACGTCCCATTCTAGCATTTCTGTTCATTTTTGCATCCAATCATTCCTGACTTCTCATACAACTCGTATCGCTCTTTTCTTCCTCTCCATATATTCTTCCTAGGTTTTCTCATTTCTATTCTCAAAACTCCTCTGCTCCACTGCTTCCTTCACCATGTCGTTCTACCAGTGTGTCTCCTCACACTTCCTATCACTTGTCCTTTCACCTCTGCAGCTCCCACCAAACTGTTCTCAAACCTTTCCCATTCCACTTCTACACTTTGCAACTCATCCTTGGGCATTATTAAGCTTCTTGCGTTTCTTAGATACTGCTCTATTTCCTCTTCATTTTTTTTTAGCTTCCACGTCCTTATTCTTCATTCTTGTCTTACAACTTTAACGTGGTGCTAAAAAAAATATTGGTGAAGATCAAGCGGATATTTCTAACTTAATTTAAGGACAAAAAACTACAACCAAATCCCAAACTGCCCGACTTATTAATGACTCGCACCCGTGGGCACGTTGTAAAAGGAGTTTGTCTCGTCTAATGTGATTTACGGGTGACAGGGCGTACCGAGTTCTAATTCCGGCCGAGTGTACCGAGTTTTATTTGATATCAACATAGGTACACTTGATATACATTCTGCCCTATCCCAACACAAAGCTAATAATACAGATGTATAGTAAGACATGTAGTCGCCAAGGTGTGTTCCGACTTGCGGTGATACTGATAACACCTGCTTCCTTCTGCCAATGTCTTTGTCAGACTAACGCTAATAGAAGGTAGTCTTTAGTTTGGTCTCCCTCCTCTTGAACTGGCGAAACAAAAGCGAAGTAATTGCACGTTGATGGCGGACCAAGGTTGTCTGCAGTCCGGGAATTAAATCTACAGCGGTCCTTGTGCTTTGTTAGCCCTTCCCCCCTCTCTTTCCGTCTCAAGGGCAGACCCTCAGTCGGGAGCGTCATTTTACCCACCCCATTCGTCCCGCGGCCTAACTTTTTCACCTACCTCAGTTTCTTTGCTCTTGGGTCAGTCCTGTGACCCCTAGATGTTAGCAAAATATGCCAATTAATCCACTTGAAGTAAAATAATGTTAATATGCTAATTAATTTTGATGGCGAAAAGTTAAAATCCATTGTGTGTAGTGTGCAATATGTATCCTTCGTTTTCCTTGTAAGAGAACAGGCTTGCCTTGCATTATTCCACCATGGCTTAGTTTAAATAATAGGATGATAGGGTAATCCGTCAAGGGAAGACTGCTACATTTAAGGCTGAATAGTGTAATACATTAATGTGGAATGGAAAGAAACGCGGGCTGTTTTTTTTTTACAACAATAAACATTTTCTGCCAAAATAAAATATTGCTTCAGTAGATACTCTTTGATTTATTTATTTTACACATAGTAATACCAATTCTTTAATATTTGTCATGGACATAGTGGTATTTGAACAGGAACTGTACTGAATGTTCCTGTTCACATTTCGCGATGCAAATGACGTAATAATTCAAGAACAGTTGAGTAGAAAATTTAAAAACGTATCTACTGTAACAAATTTTTATTTTGTTTAGGTATAAAAATTATTTTTTTATTAAAATTGCAAAATTATTCACCTAGTCTTGTTGGCCGAATTACAAATGTTATAGTTAAACGTCAAAATTTTAATGTTATATTGAATATAATATATGGAATATACAAATTGTATTTAAAAAACCATTAAAAAAGCTATGAAAGGTGTACCAGGATTTTTTTTTATTTTGTCAAACTGTTGAATATAAATCAAAAATTGAATCGTTTAGACTATTGTATGTTAATATGATTTTTTATATATTATATGCTATATAGTATATTCAATTTTTATCACATTTTAAACAATTGGGTACAATTTCCGTAACAATTGGACCAGTTTTATAAACCTAATAATCACATTGACATTTTGACTTTGAAATATAACTTTGTTATTAAATTAACTTGTTGGTCTAATTACAAATCTCTTCCCTCTCAACTAAAATATTATTGGTACGGCTAAAGAGGGTTTTAATACGAATCGACTGATTAATTTATTTAAATAAATTATACTCTTGTAGCACTTGAGATAGGTGTTTAAGAATGGGGGTACAAATCTTAAACATGGTGTTAAATCAATCCGTCCTGGAACAGCACGTTGCTATTTTCTAATGAGGAAATGAGTATGAGTATAGTGGGTTTTTTTCCGAGCTCCACCCACCAGTTCCTCGCAGCTCTACCAAAAGCCGAAACTTAATATAACCGTTATGATCGACGCGTGTCCATGAATGTATGTTTTGGCAGTATGTTATCCGAGGACAATCTTTTCAATTTTACTTATTTTTTTTTAGATCATCAAGGCTATAAAGACACTTCCTGTTAGTTCGCACCGTCAGCAAACTTTTCTTCCCAGGTTCTAAAAATATTCTCACGCGATTTATCTGAATCTATTTCTGAGAGTTATACAAATTCTGGTCTTCTATCCCTCTTCGTATTGTCTGCTCTATTTACATAAGATCAAGGTTCTTCTATTGTGTGTGTACATGTTCGGTCACGAGGGTCATCAGATTTCTATCTTTGTTGGCGATCAACATTAAGTTCAATTTTTTTTAAAAAAGGTCATGTTTTCAAAATACATTCAAATTAATTTATAACTAAAACTAAACGTTATGCTTTTGTGTTTAAACTAGTTGTTAAATAGTGTTTTACTACAACTTTTAGCAATGTACCAATTTCTTAAGGGATTAGCTACAGTCTTAACTGCTTCGGTAGCTTGTTGGTCTAGGACTCTCGCGCTAGTCATGACTACCGATTACTGGGAGGTCAGGGTTAGAATCCCAGTTGGGTGTACTGAGGGTGATTCCCCCTAAATGATTTTTCCCTCCGCCTCCACTCAAATTTGTGTACACCTCCTTTAAATTCAACCTTTCTCATTCATAGCACATTTACGTAATTAGTACATATGCTTATAACTTTGACAGGTATTAAGATTCTATGCTAAAAAACATACAAAGCTTAAGTCTGTCTTAGATAGGAAGGAACTTAATTGACAGACGTTGCTAAAATTGTTTTGATATATTTGTTGTGTAGACGTATAGCAGGGGTGAGTCTTTTTGGGCCACGATCGACCTTTACATCTATCGAAGGTCCCCCGATCATCCTTTGTTTCTCCACTCTACTTTTAATCTTCTTCTTTTTCTATACATCTTGTATTTATTCCCTAAATTCAATTTTTTCTCCAGTACTTATAAAAATGTACATAAAATAACTAAAATGTACACTCCCTTTACCCTGAAAGGCAGCAGTCTTACCTTGACGGATTACATTATGGCCATATCTAGTAAGTTAAACCATAGTGTAATAATGCAAGGTAAGCTTACATTTTCGTGACGATGTAGTTTTCTTACGCGATCGACTGGTCAATCTCGATCGACCTGTTGCCGACCCCTGACGTATAGTAATGTGATCTCCAGCTGTCACCTTTAATAGATTTTATCCATACCGATAAAATAACACAAATACTATAGGAGAATGTTATCAATGTAGACTGAAAATAAATACGTTTGTATTTTTTCTATAGAGTTGTTCGAGTAGAGCTTGGAATTTTTGCAGGGATGTTTATCTTAAATTCTTCCATAAATAAATTTATTATTATTATTGTTATTATTAGCACCGCGTCTTACTAACCGTTCGGGTTATACGCACTTACGCTAATGTGTAATGGTAGGGTGATTGTGAGATGAAATGGAGGACCTACAGTTTAAGGTGGGATCCGTGCCACTGTGGAGGCCTGGCATTCCTCACATTCACAAGATGTCTTGTCAGAGGTGAAGGAAGGGTTTGGCAATCAGATAAATCTGTTCCGGGACCGAGGATTGAACCCCGGACACCCAGCACAGAAGTCCGACCCTTACCCCGAGACCACCAGGTCACCCATAATAAATAAATATAGTATTTTTAGAAAAGGGACTCAAAATAAAGTTGTATTCAATACTTTACTGAGCTCACTAACCTGGTTTGTCGATGATGGCGAGGTTGAGGTTCGAATCTTGGCCGGGTGCATTTAAGTGGCTTTCCCTAAATGGATATACACTTTCCCTCCATGGAAATTTGGGTACATTTTCTCAATTGATACCGGCTTCAACCTTACCCTATTAGTGTAATTAAATACCACTATCCCAGACGGTAATTAATACGCGATACATTTTTTTTTAAAGATGGAGCTTATATAAAGCCTTTGTGCTTTTGGCCACGACACGACCCTGACATTTAAAATCCAATGAAAAGTGAAAACTTGACTGAGAAAAATATGTAAATTAGCCATGTGATTCCTTCTTGACAGTTGATTTCTGGCATGTTCTTATTAATGAAAGTATATTATTATCATGTCTACTTTAGGTCCGTTTGATTTGTTGTTGCCCTCGACCTATGACGTAGGGAGCGTGCATAATGATTTATTTGGACATAAAATTAATATAGTCGACCAAACTCCGGGCTGTAAATTCTTTGGAGCATCGTTTTATAATGACCATTTGTAAAGTTTAAATGTATTTTTCGATTATTTTTCTGTAATCTGTTTTTCTCAATTTACATAAAGTTAGGTTTTATCGTATCGGAAGAATTCTTCAAGTTCGGTTTTAAAATCATTTATATTATCATTAGTAAAGGGTGACCTGGCGGTCTAGGGGTAAGGTGTAGGACTTCTGTGCTGGGGTTCCGGGGTCCAATCCTCAGTCCCAGCACAGATTTATGTGTATTAATCACAACTTGTGAATGTGGGGAATGCCAGGCCTTCACCGTGGTTCGGATTCCACGTTAATCTGTAGGTCCTCCATTTCATCTCACAATCACCACTACCATTACACATTAGCGTAAGTGCGTATAACCCGAACGGGTAGTAAGACCGGTGATAATAATAATAATAATTAATAATAATGTATTGAGCTAAACCACTAGTACTCATAATAAGAATCAATGGGAGTGGCTACTCACATTATACTCAAAATTTGTTGATTGTGCTTTAAATTATTTACTAAATTTGGTTGTACCTAATTAAAATAGATTATATGAGCAAGTATGTACAATTTGTGTCGTACCATTTATTTTTAAACAAAATCAGGGTGGAAATTAGATACTTTAGTATGATTTTGGTAAGAATAACAATCAATGTTTGTTACTAAAAATTACTAAAATACTTTTAATAAATTCACATGTCTACTCATGTTTTCTGAAGCTGTCACTTTTAATAGATATTATCAATAACTATAGAATAACACAAATAATAAAGTAAATCGTTATCAATTTTGGCCGCAAATAAATATTATGTTTGAATTCTCTACTGCTTGCAACCAAAATCATAGTGTAGCTTAGGCATTAAGGGGGAATATAAACCCCATTAATACTTTGGAAAGAGGAGGATGGGGTGAGGGACTGGGTGGCTCTCGCGCACGTGTCGTAAGGACGCTGTTTAAAACAAAACAGGAGTAGTGTGCGTGTGTGCGTGTCTCGCACGTGGCCAAGTTGCGTAAGTAGGCCACTACGCACTGGCCCCGACCTGGCACGTTGTAAACAAACCACTGTTTCTGTTTATTACGTGGCGATGCCAAATCGTGAGCTTCTTTAACATATCGAAAGTTGTTTTTTTAAGAGCAGGTGAAAGGGGTGCTTTTTTTTTAATGAGCTTTCTTCATTCACAATAAAATGTCTACTATTTTGGTCAATTCCTTTCCCTTTTTGATTTTTAAATGTAAATTCCGTCCCATTATTATAATTGATTATGTAAATTCCGTTCATATTTATAAACTAATGTAAATTCCATCATGTTTATAAGCTCTTCATGTAAATTCCATCCCATCATTATAAGCTATTATAAAAATGCCGTCCCATCATTATAAGCTCTTATGTAAATTCCACCCCATCTTTATACGCTCTTATATAAATTTCGTCCCGTCTTTGTAAGGGTGCTATGTAAATTAAGTTACTCCCTAATTCTCCCTAAGATAAGAAACAATTAATATAATAAATTATAGCAAGTGTAATAATTATAATACTTAACATAATTTCGTTACATTTCAAACGTTTATTTCAACATATCCACATTTTAAAACTCGAGCTTAGGGGTGAAACTTTCAAAATATAATACTTTCAATAACTCACAATTTATTGTTCTCTTGGAATTAAAAAAAAAAATTATATATGAATAAAATGCATCTATATTCACCGAGAAAATTATTCGGGTAAAAATTTACACTCCTCTTTGACCAAATCAACCACATTTCTTTACTACAGCCATTATATCACCCCAAAACATTTCCACCATTGCCTCCAATTTATTTTATTTTAATTTCTGTTTTTTATATCATAATTAATTACATGATCCAAAGAGCTTGAGCTCACTTGTAGAACTATGGATTACAATAATGAAATTTTACATGAATTTAATTTTTATAAGAAAAAAAAAGAAAAACATACAATACATCTAATAGTCTTACAATTTGACCGATTAGATAATTTTTAAATATGTGTGATAAAATCGATGGATTGCTTAATATTAATAAACATAAGGGGGTGGGGGGAATAGTTAAAATATTAAGATAAGTAAAAATAATAATAAATAATTAAATAATGAGAAAGTTATTTTAAAATAAATCTTTGTTGGTTTGTATTGTAGACGGAATGTACGTTTCACTCTACGTGTTTCAACACTTCTACAAATGTGTAAATATTGAGGTGGGGTGCAAGCGCGAGCCAACAAGTTTTGAGTGAAACGATTCACAAGAATATTTGTTGTGTGGTTCGTGGACGATGAAAATTAAGCCCTAATGTTTGAATGGAACATTGCATAAGCATATTGGGAACATAATATTCCTAAATTTCAAAATTCTTGGGGGTGGGGGATTAAACAAGGGAGAGAATACACCCCCGTAGAAAGAGAAAAAGTGTTGTTTTTTTGTGGTGGTTTTGAGTTATTTTAAACACTGTTTTCTCTGCAGTAACAGTTTCAAGTTCAAAAACATTTCTCGGAACTCCACACGTTGCTTTCATTGTTAGATTTAGTAGGATTGGGAAAACTCTGCCCCATAGGTACAAATTATTATTTACTAAAAAACAGACGCACGAATTAATCCGCATAAATCTGTCAGGTTATAAATTGTTTTGTGAAATGTTAAAATATTTTAATCAGCTAGATAATATATCTGGTGATAAACTCAAATTTTCTTGGAAAGGGTCCTTTTATACTTTTTTTTACTGCCAAATTTAATAAAATCTTACATTTCATTTGTGTTGTTTTATAGGTATTGATATCTATCAAAATGACAGTTACAGATCACGTGACTTGACGTATGAATAGGTAAAAGTATATATATATATATATATATATATTACCTTATCGCCCGCCCGTCCTCCGGGTTGAATGACACAGCGTGCTGCGTGCGTATGCGAGCGTATGAGAGAGATAATATATAAACTGCGTATATGCAGGGCTTCCTTCTCGACACTCCTCCCGGAAGTGCGTGCTACCAAGGCTTTTACTCTAATGCAAACAAGATCTAGTAGAGACGGAAGCACAAATTTGGCTCTCCCTCTTTTTTTGGCCCAACGAACTTTGTCATGCGGGTAGTTTAAGCACCTTCCTCCCACCCCCCTTCCTCTTCTACCCGAAACTCAATTCATCTGCCTACATTTTTATTTATTTTTTAAAATGAAGCGTTATTTTGATTGGATTTTTTCATCCGCGCCTCACTACGTTACGCACATTTATTACACTTATGTGTCAAAGATGAAGATAACATTTTTGAAGGAATGTACCCGCAAATGTGCGGAGGAAGAAAGTTTTAATCGTTTAGGGAAAAACCGCCCTTGATACATCTGGTTGGGACTGAACCTCAACCTCTTTGTCACCGGTAAACCAGACTAAATAAAATTGACATTAATTATGTTTATACTAATATAAACGGTTTTAAGTTAATTTTTCAAAATAAGTAGGTTTTTATTTGTTAATTTATTTCCTCTTAGGTTCACCCGCTTTGGTGGCTACGTGTTCTAACGCACTACTCTTGTGTTGGACTAGACTGCTGAAGACGTGGAGATCGAGGTTCGATCCCTGTTGGGTGCATCGAGGTTTTTTCCCTAAATGGTTTTCTCCCTTTCCTTCCACGCAAATGCGGGTACGCTTCATTTCAATTAAACTTTCCCGATCCCTAAACTACTAGTGTAATTAGTATATAAGCGTTAAACTCGAACGGGTAGTGAGACGTGGTGCTAAAAAAAGTTGGTAACTATCGAAGTAGGTGAGCGTATAAAATGACTGACTCTAAAGACTAGAGTTTGATCCTTGATCTTGTTTGGGGAGAGATCCCCTAATTTCCCCCTCCCCTTACAGCAATGCTTCTTGACCTCTATCAGCCGATACTTTGGCGCAGAAAACCCACATCTATGATCACATTATCCTTATCCGTCAATTTCGTATAATACTGGATTGTCAGTGCCAGGTAGATCAGAGTTCAAATACTGGTTAGGTGTTCTAGAGGTGGTTTTATCCTGAATGGTTTCCCGCCTAACCTCCACGCAGATGCAGGTTCATTCTCTCTAACCACCTTGTGAGGATACCTCGAACGCCTCCTAAGATACGGTGCATACACACGCATTTAGCATCAAAGTATATTTACCGATTGGGTAGCAGGATGAACTCTCAAATAGATAATAAATATTCTCAACAGCCTGTGGAATCGAACCAAGGTCCTCTTGACCTGTGGTTGGTGAGGACTGAAGACCCTCAGTGTCGTATTATGGATGGCCTTGGTTCAACAGCCTCAGCCGTCCACCCCCACCCCCCTTTCCGTCAGAATGTGGCTTGCGTGACTCTCTTCGCATGGTTTCCCTCCCCTCCCAGTTCACTTTCTGAAGCGTCGCTCGCGAAACCCTTTTTCTGTCGTGGGAATATCGCCCGTTGTGTTAGGTCAGTGACCGCCCAGTCGAAACGCTAGCTCTTGGTCTACCTTCACAACCGGTCCTGCACTGATTTAATTTAGTCATTCTTTAGGGGGTTAGTGAAGGAAGCACTTTTTTAATGTTTCGACTCGTGTCAAAGATATGGTTTCGAACGGTGACCAACAAACCACAGAATTGGCAAGACTTTGCTTCGAGCCCTGTTTGCGCTTGAAACTAGACTTCGTGATGCAAAAGCAGGTGATAAATAAAGTTTTTCTGAGCATCGCGTATTACTACCCATTCAGGCAATTTACGCCTGTGTACTAATTATAATAATGGGTTTGGGATGAGGTAGGTTGAATTTAAAGGATGTTTACCACATTTGTGATGAGTGAGTAGAAAAACATTTAGGGAAAACCACCCTCGGTACACCCGACTGGTATTGAACCACGATCTCTCCGTCACTGGTAGTCTAGTATATGGTGAGAGTAGAGTCTTAAACCATGCGACCACTGAGGTGTGTGAGATGAGAGTTGATTTTGGGGTTGTTTGTAAAGTCTGTAAGGTCGGTGTTTGAATCCCGATCGGGTACAAAAGTGGTTATATTTTTTTATTCAACTGCTCCTCCATTTCTCAAGTTATTTTGGGTGAATTTTCTCTAATGACGACCTTTCGTAATTGTTATTTTTATTAAAACTTCAAATATGACCACACGATCTAGTAAGGAGATTGGGGTTAAATTTGGCTAATCACACTTCTCCGCCGCGTCTTACTACACGTCCGGGATATCTGCAAACAATTTAATTGGGGTTGGGATTAGGAAATTAAAATTGAGAGGAAATATACTCTTATTCGCTTGTCGGGAGGGTATGGAAAACTTAAAACCCTCAGTACATTTACGTGGGATTAGAACCACCCGTCACCGGCGAACCAGACCAAGCGAGCTTGACGTTTAGTCTACGTGCTCACCGATAAGATTGTTTTTTCCTTTTCATTCCAGGTGAATACCTCATCAATTTCTCTTAACTTCTTAATACTGTATATTGTTTGTTTCTACATATAGATTGCTGTATCTTTTGGGTGTAACTTACATAATGTTCACCGGAAGTGTGTCGCTGTTTGTGGGTCTAGCCTGATGTTTATTAAAGAATGTAAAAAATTTAGTTCATACATGGACACGATACAAGCCCATGCGTGTATTCATACGTCTATTTATACGCTATCAAAGTAAACAATATTATTGACACTTTAGTAATGATTGCTATTTACTGTGTGTGCTAAAGATAAGAATGTCTGGCAATTCAAATTGCTTACATGATTACTATTTTTGCGTACTATTTTGGCCAATGAAGATTATTGCCGGAATTCTTTCAGTGGCACCTCCTCCCAACTCAAAGCTTTACAAATAATACTCGGTTCGACCCCATGAGACGCCTACAGTTAAATAGTAGGCCCTATAAATGCGTTCTACATTCAGGTACAACAATTCTTGGCGCCAGTATTGGATTGTGTCTTAAGTTTGCCAATATTGTGATGGCCATAGTCAATTTTTTTAAAAATTTCATTGTTTTTAGCACTGCGTTTCACTAGCCTTTGAGCTATATGCGTATGTACTAATTACACAAATGTGTTAGGGATTAGGAAGGTTTAATTTCGATTAAGTGTACCCGTACTTGCATAGTGGGAGAGTGGAAAGCCATATAATAAAAAAAAAACTCCCTGCACCCGATCGGGAATGAACCCTGATATCTCCTGTCTTTGGCAGTCTAGCCTAACCCGAGAGTAGCACGTTAGACCATGCGTCCACCTAAGCGCTTAATGGCTTTTGTTACATGATTAGGATATTACTAATAGGTACACGGTCGATGGCCTCATTGTCTAAGGCGTCACTCGCACAGTAGGCTAAAGTTCCGATGACAGAGACATCGATGTTCAAATCTCGGTCTGGTGTACTGAGATCTTTTTCCAAAGTTGTTTCTGCTCTCTCACTCTACGCAAATGCGGGTACACCCTATAAATAAAACCATCCTAATCCCTAAACCCTTAGCATAATTAGTTCTAAGCGCATAGCCCGAAAAGGTGGTAAGACGTGGGACTAAGAAATAAATACAAAAATAGATACCCTCCTCTGGGAGATAAGCAGAACCAAGCTTTCCAAGACCTGTTGTTGACCTCTAAACACTGTCGCAGGCATACTGTGCTAATAAAATTAGTTTTAAAAACGTTGATACTTGATAAATTCGCAGCTATCTTGATGCACAAAGCACTCTAAGCTTCACACTTTGATACTAACATACGAAATATTATTATTATTAGCGTTTTACTACCAGTTCGGTTTGTGCGCACTTACGCTAATGTGTAATGTTAGGATGATTGGGAGACGAGATGGAGGACCTACAGCTTAACGTGGGATCCGAGTCATTGTGGAGGCCTGGCATTCCTCACATTCACAAGTTGTGATTAATACGCGTATTGTCAGAGATGAAGGTAGGGTTTGGCAATCAGATAAATCTGTGCCGGGACCGAGGATTGAGCCCAATACCCCCAGCACAGAAGTCCGACACCTTACCCCTAGACCGCCAGGTTACCAGACTGTACGAAATAGATTTAGAGAGAAGAAAATGATCAGTTCTTCCTGTGAGTCCTATTGTTCTTCTTCTGATAATGCTGTTCTTCCTCTAGTTAGTTTTAACACTCAACAGTTTGTGCCTGGATATTGTAGTGTTGCATTTAAAAATAACTGGTTTCCTATTCTAGATAGATATAAGCTTCCACGGAATTTTTACTTTCTCATATCGAGAGAAAGTTTTGTAATCGTAAACCTTTTTGGGTGTGCCTGAACTCAAAATAGTGGATTTTGCAATTCTGTCTGTCTCCATGTCTTGTTTGTCTCTCTGTGTGTCTGTCCCTGGCCATAGATTTGAAACGGTTTGATGGATTTTGTTCAGACTTGATATCTAGATGTAATTGTTAATGTATTAGTCTCGGAATAAAAAAAAAATATATCGTACTAGTATCGAAAGAAAAGTATCGATACTATACTCATTAAAATTATCTATATCGTACTATGATCTGGAGAAAAGAATCGATACTGTATACATTATAAGGGTTGAAACTATACTAGTGTCGGAAGAAAAGTATCGATAACAATAAGGATCGGAATTGAAATTTTATTCTGGAGAACTTTGTTTAGTCTAGTAATAAAAAATTCAACTTTTAGATTATATTGGTATTTTAATAATATTTTAAAAACAACGAAAACCTTAACAACTGAACCATAGTATAATTATGTTGGAAAATATTTTAGAATTTAATGGTGGATAGGATGAAAAATGTTACTATACTAGCTTTTATTAAAATATATATCTTACAACTATTTTATATCCCCCTTTAACCCTTGATTAAATTTATATAACTTGCCTTTCTTGGTTACATTTTGATGAAACTCTGAAACAAAATAAAACATTCCCAACTCAAATTAAAAAGTATTTAAAATTGGGCTCCCAATCTTCCTTATTGTAGTCACTGGGAAATAGTAGTGTATCCCCAAAATCCTGTTCCTTGCTTTGGAAACTATACGCTCAACAGGAACTGAAGTAGCTAATGCATTTAAAATATGAGTATGAGTGAAGATAACCAAACGGTTGTTTTGTTCTATACCGTTCCGATACCGGTGTGTAAATACTCGTATCAGTAAAAGTATCGAGTAACTAAGCAGGACTTCTATCAAGTATCGAAAGCAAAATGTCAATCTTAGTAAAATATCAATACTTTTTTCACATCCCTAGTTACAACACACATTTAATTGGTATTTGTATTTTGCTCCTCCCCAGTTTGTTCTCCTTCCGATGGACAGCTCCAGCAGAGAACGTCTGCCTCCTTCAACCAAGGAGCTTCTCTAATTATGAATTCCTTGGTATCAAAGACCCAGCCGCCGGGCTGTCAACAAAGAGTTATGCGCGTTATCTCAAAGTTACTCCACAACTCACAAGCGGGTAGATAATGGCGAGCGATCCTACCCCATGGCGGCGTGCAACGGTGCATGCAAGTCAACCCGCGCCTCGTCTCTGTGGTTTAATCTTGCGTACGTTTTACTTAAGTTTCTTTTACTAAGGATTTTTAATATGCTTTTTCTGAACCTACTTATTATATTATGCATTATGGCTACGGGCAGGGTGAACGCGAAAAAGTCGAGTAATTTCTTGACGTCCAGGTAAAACGGGAAATGTCAACCAATTTAATTAAACATATTTTTTTTTAAACTGGGAGTTTAAATACGGGATTTTAATTATTTAAGATAACTTCTGTAGCCACACTTATATTAACACGCGTCTTACAAACTATCTTTATTCAAGAACAAGCACAACACCCAGTTCCGCGGCCTTCACTTCATCCCTCTGAAAGTGGAAAGCTACGATTTCAACGGACGATGCATTTTTTGATCATGCAAGGTATATAACGCAGGACCCTTATCTAACTGGTAGGGTCATAAGAGTTTAATTAATGGTTATATAAACACTTTTTGAAAATCTGAAAATATTGTCTTTGAATTAAACGACCATTTCTCTTTATTTAAAAAAGTTTTGTCAGTTAATCCCTGTATGCTCACAAGAGATATTCAAGAACTGTTGATATCATCATGTAAGGAAAACTAAACTCTCTTTCTACTGGAGAAATATTTGATTTATTTTGGCCAGATAATTCTTTTTTGTGATAAAATCTACAAGAACAACTCGCGCTCCCTGCACTATTACCCTAATATACTTCATTCACGGGAGGAGTTTACCTCTGAAAGGTCTTTTTTCTTACCAATATCCTACTATATAATATATTTCTGGTAGGGAAAACAGTCCTTTCCCAGGTAAACTCCTACCGTGAACGAACAATATTTTGGGTTTTCTACAGTCTGAATTTTATAGGAAGCCCGTTATTTAAAAATTGGAAACTCCTGTTGGATAATGAAGCTTTTAAGTAACTTTTCAAATGAACTTTATCATTAATAAATCAAATAATTCATAGTTCTAAAATGCCAAATTTTAGTGACTTTAAATCAATGTTGGTGGCTAAAAGTGGTTTTCCTATAACATTCAAAGTTTAACAACTGCACACATATATTTAGCCACAAGCTTAAATTATCCTGTTCTAAACGGTAATGGTACGACTTTACAATAATCAATTTAATTAACATTAAAATCTCACTCCTTCATATTACTCTCTAAAGTATCTGGGAAAATGGCAATTCCGTCTGGAAAACTGAAAAAGGAAGAGAATTTAGAAAATAGTGGCGGCCCTAGGGAAGGTATCCTCATTTTCGCGGAGAAAGAAGGGACTTAGATTGGGGAGGCTACCACTCAACCAATATTTTCTGTCACTGGCAAACCAGACTATATGAGCCTGACATTTTAGTCCGCTTGCCCATTGGTGTGTTATTTACAACATAAACATTGTAATTTGGGGTGAAGGGGATCGATTGTAAGGGGAAAGTTGGGGTAGGCAAGAGACAGGAGGAGAGATATAATCTAATGGTTTGTTTAACTGAGGCGTGAAAGTTCTCATCTAGATAACTGTTACGTCATTTGCTAAGACCTAAGTTAAAGAAGTCGTCCTTGATGTTGTCTAGCGTGTCTGTTGTCTTTTGTTTTGTTTCTAAAAATTTCCAATCTTTGCGACGGCCGGCACATACACTTTTATTTTTCTAGTTGGGGCCTTTTTTTTTAAATTCATTGTACAGCACACAACTTACTAATTTGACTTGTCTAAACTGACTGAAATTGAAAGGTCTGTGTTTGGATCTCAACTGGGTTAGTTGAGTTTTGCCACGTGTTATTTATCGCCGGAGTTTTTTCATCCCCTTTCCACAGCAATGTGGACACATTGCTTGTTTTCTATAATATATATTCTATAACATTGAGATGTGACACTCGAAACCTCGATTCTTCGAATCCTATGGTATTTGAAAGATTCGATATTAATGACTTGATAAAACAATTATTTTAAGCAATTGGTAAAATCAATTATTTAGACTTGTTTATTTGGGAGAGTAACAAAATCACAACAACAACAAAACAGCTATTTAATTATAATAGCGGCCGGGGTTCAATCCTCTGTCCCGGCACAGATTTATCTGATTACCAAACCCTTCCTTCACCTCTGACAAGACATCTTGTGAATGTGGGGAATGCCAGGCCTCCACCGTGGTTCGGATTCCACGTTAAACTGTAGGTCCTCCATTTCATCTCACAATCACCCTACCATTACGCATTAGCGTAAGTGCGTATAACCCGAACGGTTAGTAAGACGCGGTGCTAATAATAATAATAATAATAATAATAAATTATAATAATAAATTTACTAAGAAGGCGTTTTCTTTGTGCTTTATGACGTAAAAGACATGGAAAACAAAATATAATTTTGTCGGTGGCATCACGCATTAAAGAATATATTTAATTCACTTTAACTTAAATTTTATCGTTTAACAGAATCGAGGATTCAAATTTTGATTTGAGATTTTAAATTCAGATTTTAAAAATATAGGATTCGACCCATCTCTATTCCTATAATCAGGTGGTTTTGCAATGTGTTTTACTGCCCCTCCTGACTATGCACATTTCATTCACGCTAGTGGATGAGGGATGAAACATTACATTTAATAGAAATGTCACCTAATTTGAGTGAAGGTAATGTATGAAACCATCAAGGGAAACCCCCCCATCATACTGGACTTCGATCCCTCAACTTCAACACTGTCAACCTAGAGCTGAAGAGTCTGATGTTTAATCTGCGTGCCCACCGATGTAGGTCTAAATCGACTTCTTTGATGTTAAGTATTTAAAATCATTTAATGTATATTTAAAAACTTGTATCTTGCCAGATGTTTATGTGGGTTAGCGAAATATTTAAAGCATTATTTATCAAATCATGCATAGAAAAATTCCCACACTCTAAGAATGTAGTGATGATTAATAATATGTATAGCACAGTTTGAAATTATTTTAAGAAGTGTTTTCTATTCTAAATTATTAACGTACTAAATAAAACTAAACTATTGTTTTTGTTGCTGTTCTTGTGTACAGTTAGCTTGTGAATTCTGTTAAAACATTATTAGCTTGAAAGACTAAAGAATGTTAGCAGCTGAGTAATTTTGGACTACAAAAGTGCATTACTAAATAAAATTTTCGGGAAAAAGTGTATGAGCTGCTGTAAGGACCCACACCTCCCTGTACTGCCCCGTAATATCAATGGCAGCTGCCAGCTGTATTATATACATCTATCATGGGGGCAAGTTACTTGAGGACGACCTTGTGAGTTGTAGTGTAGTAGGGTGACCTTGAATATCTGCAGATGTTGGATTTGGGAGGGGAAACGTTGTTAGGAAGAGTCGATAAAGAAGGATGGAGGGGAGCCTTCCTGATCTGGGCCGGCCGGACGTCTTGAAAGATGTTTGTGCTACAACTTAATTTTTTTTTTTTTACGCCAAGCGATCTTATTGTCTGATCAAGGTCGAGAGAGAAAGAGAGAATTAAAGAGAGATCGAAAGATAGGTGGGTGTGGATAGGAGATACGAAGTAATAGGGGGAAAAAATGGAGGGGGGGACGATTTTGTTTGATTTACAAATTCCGTGAAAACGGGGGCCAGAGTTGGGTAGGAGGTAATGGTGTTTTTAAAAACGCGTAGCAACATTGTACAGTAGCATTTAAAAAGTTTTGTCATCTAATGCTGCTTGCTTTACTCGTGTCAGATAGTCACCAACTGTTGATATCATCATGTTAAGAAAATTAAATATGGTTTTACTGGGGAAAATAATATTATTTTGGCCAAAAAAAGTTTTGCTATAAAAACTGTAAAAACACCGAATGGCCTTGTCTTGTGTCCCCTACATCTCCACCTTAAGTTACTGAAACTACTTTTATATACGTCAAGTCATTTGATCTGCAGCTATCACTTTTAATTGTTTAATTGGCGCGTTCAACACAAGGACTATTGACGATTTGATCTAAGGATGAAATAGGGTTTGGGAGTTATGACCCGTTTTGGTGGGCGCACAGACAGACACTAGTTTGATTATGGCATACCCGCGACGGGAAAGTTGGGATAAAATTCCTCGTGTGTACTGAGGGTGATTTTTCCTTACAAGTTTCCACTGTCACACGACATACATTTTGGTACATTTCCTCTCAATTCTTCCTTCTCATTAGTGTCAATAGGTGGATACGACGGAGAGAGTGAGATGAGGTAAACACGGAAAAATAACTGATAAAAACGTTCATTCACTTTTTTTAAGTATGGCAAGATTTTGAACATACCTATATTATCCTATGTTGGTTTTGTTCAAGTTGGTATATCTTTATTTTGTTTACTTGTTAAATTCATGAAACAAGATTCGGCTAGCTGTCTTAAAGAAAAACAGTATTAGGAATAAATTCTATGCAAGAGTTGGGGTAGAGGCCTACAGGGAGTGCATGAGATATTGTCTGTAGATAGTAGAGGAAGAAAGGGTGAGATTCCAAATGGTATGGCAAAGGAAAGAATCCCAGTGAGGTTGATAAAGATGAAGTAGGCCTATGTAGGAAATGAGACCGCAAGAGAAACCAAGAAAGAGATGGGAGGATCAATTTACAGCAAGTGTATGAGAAATAATAGAAGAATGGTGGAAGGAAAGAGGGAGTTGGAGGCATTTTAATAAACTAGCCTGAACATAGGCTGGAAGTGTTTGATGATGTGATATGTAATTAAGAAGAATATTGCAATATATATGTTTTTGGGGGTGGGGGGCCATACTTTGTGCGGGAGTAGCAACCTGGTGCAGTGAACTGTAGGCGGATATGACCAACCATTCACGACCACTGTGCTTCTGGGTGTGGCCTGGTCCGGTGATTTAGGGCACCCCCTCTTCTCCCTCAACCCGTGTCGTGACGGGTTTAGACAGTGATGTCAGCTGCGGGGGAATGTCCTGTCCCGGGGTTATCCCCGTTGTTAGGAGGGGAAGAATCAATCATACTTCTCCTCCCCCCTCTTCTTGAAGGCGGATAGGTTCAAGTCCGGGTTCTGGCCTCCTCCAATATTTGTATGCCACTTGGAATTATTTCTCAGGTGGTTTGGTAAGCAATGACGGTCATGCGGAGTAAACTTCAAGCTCGTCTAGTTAGGTAGGATAGGAGGGAACGCTAGTTAAGGATAATATTTTTACAGTTTTTATATAAAAACATATTTTTGGCCAAAATAATTAAAATATTGCTCCAGCAGAAGCATAGTGTTTAATTTTTTTTCCACAGGGTGATATAAAAACAGTTGTTGAATATCTGTCATCAGCATAGCGGTATTGGGTGAAAAACTTTTTAAACGAAGGGGAAACGTTGCCATTAAATTCCTGAACGACTTGGATAGATAATCAACTGTTGATGTCACCATGTGAAGAAAATTCGACCCTATCAGCGAATTATTTGATATATTTTGGCCAAAAAATGTTTTACCATAAAAAATGTAAAAAAAAGTTTTAGTTTTTTGTTCCAACGTTTTTTCCCCTTACCCTTCTATTATATTTCCTCTATTACGTTTTTTAAACATATATACTTAGCTCCATGTCGTGAACCCGCAAGTGAGTTATACCGAGTAGCCGCCGCCGTTAATGATTGTATTGCCAACATTTGCGGATGAGGGGGTCATGGGGTCAGCACAATAAACTCTGGCCGTTAATCTCAGTTTTCTAGACCGTAGTCGCAAATTCTTCATTTAAGTAGCACTTCATTGGTCCTCAAAAAGATGAGCTTGACCCTGTGGCATACGCATTGCTTCACATAAAATTCTGGAACCGCTGGGAATAAAACCCGAGACATCAGCATTTGTAGCCAGAAATTCTGAGACCTAGACCACAAAAAAAAAGGCCCGTGTCCTTTATTGTTTTCTCAACTTTATTAAAAATAAACTAAAAATAAGGTCACCATGTATATGTCCGCCATTAATTGCAACCTGAACTCACCTACGGGTGTTCATGTCAAGCTGTCCCAGGCGAGGCCATCCAGTCGGTGCATGGTATGCATTGATAGTTGATGCACAATTATAATCGCCAGGGTGCAAAGTCTCCTTTCGTCTGCTGACTCGGCGCTGACTATGCCTTGTTGCCACATCATCTCGGTCGGTAGCTTCATTGACATACTTTTTTTTTAATATTAGTGGCACGTGTGTTTGGAATGAGCCGATTATAGTTTTTTTTTCTTTATGAAAGCGATGTTCTGTTTTAACTTGACCATACCCGCTTCGGCGACCGTACGTTATATGCCTCTTAAGGCGTCACCCTCGTGTTAGACTGGTCTGCTGATGACGGGGAGGTTGGGTCTACTGAGGGTGGTTTTTCCTAAACAGTTTCCCACCCTCCTTCCATGCAAATGTGGGTACATGTTCCTCCACATCCTTATCCCATTAGCGTAATCATCATAATAAATGCGTAGAATAAAATCTGAACAGGTACTAAGACACGGTGGCGAAGATAAAAAAAACTTGATGCCATTTGGTATTTAGGCTGTCTTTCCGTCTGGAATTTTGTCCCGCGAGAACTGTCAAATACTTTGTCCAATTTTAACCAAATTAGGCAGGGACAATCTTTGAGCCTTGGTCGAACTACGTGTGTATTTATATACACATTTTTTTTAAATTCATACATCTATTGCGAGACATGCCTTAAAACATGCGAATCATGGTTATTCTCTATCAATTGTACTATTGAATATTGCAGTCATGGTTTACTCTCTAACTTGTTCACCAGGGGAAAATATCAACTTGCAGTACAACCGATAAGAACGGGAAAGAGCAAGCGAGGTCTCCTGTTTACAGAGCTGCTTGTTACTTAAGAACTGCCAATGTTAATTGACATTTATTTAATTAATCGTTTGTTATATAAAGTGATGCCAGAATTGGTGGTCACGGGAGCTGGATGTCAGACTCTAGTTTGGCTTTTCAGTGACGGGGAGGTCGGGGTTCCAATATTTTTTTGTCGGAACTCTATAAAGAGATGGAAATAATTGTAGCTGGCGCCATATTCGTCAAACCAGCGAGGGCATCACATGTGGCTGTGTGCGCCCGCGCAACCTGATAGTTTTGTGGCCTCTAATTATGCTGACGTGGTCGTGCCCTTCACACGGTGACACGTACAGTCAAAAGTCGTAAAACCTGATACAATAGGTACAGTCAAAAGACGTAACACATGAGACAGTGGCGTCATCGATAGGGATGGGGAGGTGGGTGACCTGGTGGTCTAGGGTGTCAGACTTCTGTGCTGGGCGTCCGGGGTTCAATCCTCGGTCCCGGCACGGATTTGTCTGATTGCCAAACCCTTCATCTTTGACAATACGTGTATTAATCACAACTTGTGATTGTGTGGAATGCCAGGCCTCCACCGTGGTTCGGATCCCACGTTAAACTATAGGTCCTCCATTTCATTATTACCCTACCATTACACATTAACGCCTGTACAACCCGAACGGGCAATAAGACGCGGCGATGATGATAATAATAATAATAATGACAGAGATGGACTCACGAATAGTGTAGTGGGTCTCTAGTTCGAGAGACAGGTTGAGTCCCTTCTGAGATATCGCCCTCCACTACTATACTGTAGTTCCCTTGTTCCTTCTTCAATAAAAAGTTGCCGCAATTAAAAAAAAAGACGTTTACATAATTATTTTCCCTGAGCTATCTGTGCCGGGTGACACGCTGTCTATATGCCAAAATCATTTATTCTGGTGACTAGGAATTCGGGGCTCGAATCTCGGCTGGGTGTATTGAGGCATTTTCATAAATTGTTTCTCACCCTCCCACTCTAATGTAAGTACACTTACTCTAAATTCTACTTGCCTCATCTCCACGAATCGGCTTAATTTGCATGTATGCGTTTAATAATCCCGAACAAATAATGACACGTCATCCCCTCCCCTTCCTTAATGTTTTTGCTACAGACTTGATATTCTGTACTTAAAATACTTACACTCATAATCCTGTTTCCTAAAAGGTTTCTGATTACTAGCACTGCCATTAGAGCAAACCAATAAAATTATAATTTAGTAAGCATATACATGCCATATTTAAATTTTTTCGCCATCTCATTTTTTTCTGTTTTTTCCTTTTATTTAACCAATATTACGAACGTAGCTATTACGTGGTGGATACAGACAGGTAAAACCTAGAAATGTCAAGGAAGTTTTGTATGTTTGGTAAAACATAAATTTCAGCCAATTTAATCAAAAATAAGGAAAAGTCGGTGAATTTAAATGTTTGACTAACTCTGCGCTTAAGGTGGGGATATAGGGAACGTGAGAAAAGGTTATTGTTTAAAGTTTTTATAGAAAAAAAAAATTTCCCCCAAATAATTCTTCAGTAGAAACATACAGTAGTTTAATTTTATTCACGTGGTGACCTCAACAGTTCCCGAATATCTCTTAAGGATGTCCTGGAATTAATGACAACTTTTCCCCTTCATTTAAAAAGTGTATCGTCTAATGCTGCTATACTCATGACAGAAATTCAACAACTGTTGATATCATCATGTAAATAAAATAATTAAACTCCATTTTTGTACTGGAGAAATATTTTATTCATTTTGACAAAAAAAAGTTTTGCTATAAAAACTGTAAAAACTCTGTCCTTTACTCGCGTTACCTACATCCCCACCTTTAACATTTAAACAAAAGTGAAAGAATTTGTTTCTCCTTGTTATCAAAACACATTAGCTAGATTTAGCATTTTGCTAACATGAGGTTGTTCAGTGTTTGTTTTATTTAGAACATTTACATAGGGCTACAAATAATATCTACAACATTAAATAGGTATTAGAAAAAAACTAATACGAATTTTGATGCTTGTAGCCGTTGGAATTTTTTCAAAAATATGTGATAAATGTAAAAAAAAACTGCAATAAGGTAAAGTTTTTTTCTCTCTGTAAAACCTGAAAAAGTTGGGAAATTTGATAGTAAAATATATGTAGCCATCCACTATTATTAATTATTAAATGTATTTTGTATAACATACCATTTAAGTATGCCCCTCCCCCCGCTCAATAAAGAAGTTTATCCGCCGAAGCTGGTTTCTTGTGTTTTGTATCCGCATTGTTTGATACCGAAGAAAGTTGTTGCCAGCTGCTGTTCCCCCTCCCAACTTTGGTCTTTATACTTCTGATTGTATTGTTGAGAGGGAGTTGGGGGGAGGGGATATTACATCCTTGGAAGGAAATTCTCTTCGATAGCGCACCGCTGCATTGTTTGTCTCGAGCAGGCAGGCATGATCAAAAGATGCGTCCGGCTGCTTACACTGGAACAGCTGGTGATCCACTAACGAGACCAGTTGGGTCTCGAGTTTTATATATATATATTTCACCAGTATTGACTTGGCTAGTAAATCTCGGATTAATTTTTTCATAAGAGTAGATTCTCAAAGAAATGCATCAGCCTGGTGAGCGTTTAAAATAATTTTGGGGGCTGGTAGGGAAATATTTGACCAAACCGGTTAGTGATTGAACTCTAGCCTTCTGAATCCAAAATCAATCATGCAAACCAGACTGGATGAATCTGATATTCTGTCAATGTTCCCACCGATGAGGGAGTTTTTTCTAACACAAATAACAAATATTATATTTGTTAGCTTTTTTAATCCATAGTTGTGAAAGTAAAAATTGAACATAGTGTTCTTCAGTCTTTCCACTAAATGAACTAGATAGAGATTTTAGTGTAAACCTAACGAGGATATGGTGGGTCGTATATAATGTTTAAATAGTGTTTGGAGCACTCGAGTGAAAAATGGGAATTATTTCTCTGCCATAAATATATATATTTTGGTTATTCTTAAATAGCCAACATTTCTCTCAAAAAGCTACGAATAGTAATAATGTGACGCCAGTTTTAGAAATGGTGTCGAACAAAGAACGAAAATATATAGTCCTATTGTGTATTTGGATCGAGGATGAACACAGCTTCATTCTGACCGTACTATTTGCAATAAGTATTTTATCATGTGGACCTGAGGGTTGCGCATAGGAGAAACCAGACCGCTTACTTAGGGAGATACATTTACCAAACAGACAACACATCATTTCAAAATGTCAACTCTACTGTCATCACGATTGCTTTATAGGATTTGTCAACTCTGCTGAGATACGTTATGATTTACATTATAGGGGCTGCTGTTGCATGTGTGATGGAAATAACTTGAATTGTAGGGGACATGCTGAAATTGATACCTACATTTGGCTCTCATTGTCCAGTACTGTTGAACAAGGTGAGACAAAGTATAATCCCTTGGGCCAAAAATAATCATAATTCATAATAGTTGTAATATTAATGAATGGGTGTTGCAACCAAATGGTTTTTCTGACAATTTATTTTTACTTGCAGGCAAAACGAAATAAACGAAGCTTTTACGATAGCTTAGAAACAACAACTTACATAATTAAACGTTGTTTTTGCAATCAGGCGAGGAAAAAATCTTTGGGTCTGATTTGATATATCGTTATCAAGAAAGTAAAAAAGGATTGTGACGTCATTACACTGGAAAAGATTTCTTATGCCTCCCCCCACCCTCCCCTCTACCTTTCCTTTCTCTTCTCCATATACAGTGTGAGCCATTTAATTTGGCACGCCTGAATAACTCGAAAACAATGCAATTTAGGAAACAATGTTTCAGAGGAAAGTTGTTTGTTTTTGATAAGGAAAGAGAACTGCATTATTTATTTTTGATTTTGCACACGTTTTCAAGGTCAATTATATAGGTTTTAGCATTTTTTTTTTATTCTTTGAAAAAAGAAAAAAAAACTTTAGTCTGAAACATTTCTGTATTCGGCCTATATTTTTCATAATATTTTAACTCTAAAAATAGGTGAGCCATTTAAATTGGCACACTTGAATATCTCGAAAACAAAACATTTTCGATAATAAAAGTTTTCCACAAAAGTTAAGTTTCAAGAGAGTAATATTAGTTAAATGAAGTTTTGTACGTTCGAATGTGTACACTGTACACAATTTAACTACGTACATGTATGCGTCTGTGTGTGTTCAGGTCGTTTGCATTTAATAGGCTTTCGATTTTTGGGAACCAATTATATTTGTTTTCTTAATTTTATTACAAAGTCGAGTATCCCCAGTTCACCTTGCCTTGCTTGGTTCCACTATGGCACAACCTATAATAAAGGACTAAAGTGTAATAAATCAAGGTAATACCCAATTCTCAAAGTAAATGAAGTATAAGGTTTAATTTTGGTGTGAAGAATAGTTTAAAAAATTCAAGTGTATTTTTTTGCGGCCAAAATTAATAACATTTTATTATGTTATTTGTGTTATTTTATAGGTACTTATTGATAAAATGTATTGTCCGACACCTTAACTCAGTCGATAACCTGTCTGTCCAGTGAGTTAAATTTCCCGAATCCGATTCCTGACATGGCCGATGAATTTATCATTGGTGAAATGTGGGTTTCTGGTTTCCCCTTTCACAATGATTAATTGACGCCTGGGGGAGGGGGTTGTGGTTTTGGTTCTCTAGATTTAAGTTAATTTGTAAGTCGTGCAGAATATGCACCTTAGTTACCTCATATAAATGAAAAATGATAATATTAATCAAAAGTGACAACTGCATATAACATAACATGCTGTAAAAATATATCAAAATTGTTTTGTTAACTTTAGAAACTACCAGATACTGTTCTTCTTCCTACCAAAATCAGGATTTACCTTTTTTATGAAATGGGTAAAACCTAGATACTCTGGTTAAAATAAACTAGGGAAGAGCTCGTCTCCACATAATTATTGTGAAGCAGCACTCAGGGTTCGGCCAGACTGACAAGCGTGGGAGCGAGCGCGTGATTAGCAGATAGCTCTCGATAGCTGTTGACTAGGAGGCAAAGGCTCGAATCTTGGCTCAGTGAACTGAGGGTGGTTTTGACAAGTGATTTATTTTTGTGGTTTTCCCATCCTTTCTCGCGCTAATGGTGATTCTTATTTGCAAAGGGCTACTTTGATTATAATATTGGAAGTATTTTGACAAATCACTTTTACATATACATAGAGATATCTACATATATATAGTTAATTGTCTTATCAATTAAATTATGCCGTTATTAGTAAGTGTGCTAAACCTATCGATAACTATAAAAAAGTCAAATATAATGTCAAATTTAGAATTATTACTAGCACTCAATGAACCATAATACAATAATATTGCCTAGCGCCTGTAAACTAGACTGTTCCGGCTCGAGCGCACGCGCTTGAAAAATAAAACCTATTTTATCTTTCAAGCGCGTCGTTTGGACCGCTCGCTCCAGTCTGACCACCTCTCATTACAACCAATGTGTTCTATTTTACTTTTAAAGGTGTGATCTGCTACAACGCGTTAGACGCGAACACTCCTCTGGAAGCAGTATAGACGCGATTGCTCACGCGGCTATAAATTCGTGTGACCAGTTGCATTCTCTTTTACTTGTTACTGTAAAATAAAATATTCTTAATATGAATGTACTAACTCTAAATTTATACTTTCTACAAGTATGTCCTTAACTTATGTTACAAAAATATTTCTGTCACTCTACGAACTAATAGTAAACGTGTAAACATTATTTTCAACTTTTTTTTTTTGCAATTTTATTAATACTAATAACTATCAATTTAATGTCAAATTGCCTCGTCTGTGATATTTTATGGTAATTCAAACGCGTCAGTCGCTCTGTAGAAAAACTCTAGATTCGCGTGAGCCGCACGCTTCTGACGCGTATGGCTCTAATTCGCGTCTGACGCGTTGCAGCAAATCCACCTTTAGTCGCTCGACCAGTCTGGCCGTACCCTCAGAAGTAGTTTAAACTATCACGATTAGCTTTGAGTTGAGTCAAATCTCTATATACAGCTTGAAGAGGCTTAGATTTTATAGAGACAGTTTGAGCCTGGCGTGTTTGTTCATTCAAAAACCAAAAGGCAGCTTTTTATAAAGAAGGTATATACCAAAAGGACTTAAAATATAAACCATTTATTACAGTAGTGTTAATTTTTTTTCATGTCTGGAATTTAATTTCGTACTAGTTTTTTCTCTTCTGAAACTCTTTAAATTTTGAACGCGATAAAAATAAACGGTAGCTTGATTGGCTTACACCCGGTGATAAAACTACTTTGAAATAGTTTCCTGTTTTCCATTAAATTATATCAATTTTTTTAAATGACGCTTACAAAGGTTACCGTTAGGGCGCCTCGCTATCTCAAACGTTTATCAACTGTTTTATAGTAGTAAACATCAGGTTGCTAGTTCTTATCTCTCATAGTTTTTGGATCTTGAGTTTGTAGAAAGTCGTTATCTGTTGCCGTTTTCTCGACATATTGCTGCCGCCACCTGTGGCCGTCCTATATATTTTTTAATGCCAACTAGGTACAGTCAGATTTTCATAAGAAGAACCTTTTAGAAAGTATTTTATTTTCAGACAACCTTGATATAATTTTGCTATACTATTAATGTTATTTTAGTTACAGATCACAATACTTGACGTATGAATAAGTGAAAGTAGATAGGTTTATAATAGAACTGTATAGAAATATTCACGAGGTGAATGAACACTAGATGGCCTCTTTCAGCGGGTTTTCGACCTTTGGTAAAGCTCAGAATTACCGCCAACCAACTAAACCTCCATTTGTTTTATATTTTTAATTTTACGCTTAAAAAATTGACTTTGTATGATACTTAAAATGCTATTATTTTGATATGTATATGTATGTATATGCATGCATATATGTATATATATATATGTGTGTGTGTTTGTATATGCGTGCATATATGTATGTGTATGTGTATGTATATGCATGTATGCCCGAGTGTTTCATAAGACATAAACCACATTTTTAGAGCTTTATCTTCAGATGCACTTTCTCGAAGAAACTGCATCGAATCTGAAAGAAGATTAATCTTTTTATAGTTTCCATGGGAAAATCTCTCTTTTACAGACTTGCCAATCGGCAGCCCCACCAACTTAGTTGTTTTGTGTACCACCCTAGAGAGTTTGGGGAAGATGCGTTATTTGCCCCGCTGACTTGGGCCGCAAGGTCGCGTGCACACCCACACACCCACTTGTATATGTATGTCCCTTCTCTTCCCACGCGTGCCTTCTCGATGACCCGGCGCGTCGCGTCTATTTCCACTCCTCCTTCCCGTCCTCCCCTCCTGTGCGAGTGTTTGTGTGTCGGGTTCAAAGCTATAGAATAATGACTTTCATTTGTTTGTTGGCTGGCGCTTCAAGAGCCCCGGGACCTTTCACGGGTAATTTGTTCTGGAATCCGAGATGAGTTCCTTTAACTTACAATGATTGTGTTGAACTTGCCAAGTTGGCCGTTAGGATTCGGCCAGACTGACAAGCGTGCGAGCGAGCGCGTGATTAGCAGCTACCACTCGATAGTTGTTGACGAGGAGGCAAAAGTTCGAATCTTGGCTCAGTGAACTGAGGGCGCTTTTTGACGAGTGTTTTATTTTTGTGGTTTTCCCATCCTCTATCTGCGCTAATGGTGATTTCTTATTTCTAAAGGCCTACTTTGATTATGTTCATGATAGGTTTTAACTGGATGACAGTTCAAAAATCATATGTTTAGGTTTTGGGCTGCCAACACTTGTAAAAGATCATCGTTGTCTTATAAATGTTAAGCTTTTTTAAGTTTTCTTTAACACTGTTTCTTAACGTTTAATAATTTCTTTTTACCCAATCCGAAACAATATTTTAAGCGTAATTAGAAGTACTTATTCTCCCTTTTGGAACGTTATTGATTGTGTGTAATATATTACATACATTAATACCTTTTAATACGGGCATCGAAAAAGATCAAATACTTGTCTATATATATATAAATTTATTTTATGATAATTTTATCTTAGTTCGAAATATTTAACTGAATAAAATATTTTATCCACGGCGTGGGTGCATCATTGTAAAGAACTTGTTTCTGTCATGTCCACTCACATGGTTTAAATTTGTTGGTCGCCATTTTGAAGCTATGTCAGACCTTTTTTAAAGTGATGTGATAAATAATTTTTTAAAGTGGAATAAAACGATAAATAAGCTTTGTACCCGACCTAAAATAAATATATAAATAATATTGGCCTAGATTACTGTGGTTAGCTATCAAATTTATAAATACTATGTTTTCATTACATTTATCCAAAGTGATAGATGTCGGCTGTTGGCGTAGGGATATATTAGGGATTATTTATAGTAACTTTTTGAGCTGCCATCCAAGCAAACTAAGGTCGTGAATGTATTACATTATATACTCGGTTCTACCGGTGTATATGTTGTATCCGTCTCAGCGTCCTTGGTTCGGATCCTGACCAGGCCTGATCGCCCTGGATTAACGTGCGCGAGTTTATATCCCAGCGCTAGATTTAAATATTTAAGTTTATTGTGTTCAAGTGCCTGGTAGTTTTGCGTTTCATGCCAACGATTAGACTGGTTTTGATTTAAATGAAATATTACATAAATTAAATATCACTAATTATTAACACTTTGGATCTGGATATAAAAGAATGATTATTGATAAGGCAAGTTGAGTTTATATGACTGAGCGAGTGTGTAAGTTACGCCCAATTTGTATGATGGTGTGAACGCGAGTGCTTTTCTAATGGCTGGCGCGAAAGATTCTTGCAACCCTCACCGCGTCCCCTGCGATGATTTCCATTCCAAGGCCACTTTCACCGGTCACTTAAAAAACTGCAACTCGGTTCGAAGAGATCTTTTAGAATTTGTCCTGTTTTTAATTGCCAGTTTTTAAGAATCGTGAGTACTTAAAAACACCGTATTGCACACTTATTTTAAATAGTGGGACCTAGTGACGCCCCAGCATGTCCTTTACTAAAACTCATAAATCATACTAAAGATAACATTAAATATATGCCAGGCTTCACTGACTGACTCCTGGTGATCATTGTGTGGAAATACTTGTATTGTCACCCCTTAAACCCTGCATAATGTGTCCGCTGTGTTCAGAATAGTTATGTATATCATGTACTCATATATATATATATTGCGTTCATTACCATACACGCTCCCAGGCTGCTTATAATATTTAGAACAGGTGAAAAAGAGGCGCTAACGCAATAAATTCTGATTCGCGAATATCGCCTGCCAAGCGAAAACAGGTGCGCTCCCCCCATCCGCCCTTCTCCGCTCTATTTATCTCGTACGCTTTAAGTAAATAAGGAAAACATGAGCTTTAGATATAGCAAAATTATCTTACGAAGAACATTTTAGATGATTTCAAAAAATAAGTTAACTGTAGGTGATCCTAAAAAAAAAAGGGGGGGGGGGGCAGTATATCTTACAGCTGTAAAAATAAACACATTAAACAATATTTAGTGACTTCAACTCTTAGCTAATGTTTTTAATATGGTGGCCCGCATATTGTAATGTTATTGATTTGGACCCCTCTAAAATTTGTAAAAAGTCATGGATGAAGGTAATTTTTCTTTAAAGTAACATATATAGAAGAATATCCTTTTATGATTCATCCATGAAGAAACACGCGCTTTTCAGAAATAATGTGAAAAGTATTACACCATTAAAATATATTTTTTATATAATTTTTTCTGTCAAAAGAACAACTCCGCAATATTTGGCAAAGGATGCCAATTCCCTATACCAATAAGAAGCTAGCCTTCACAACACCTGTCGCCAGGACTCTTTATTTATATTAGTTTTTACACTGTTGACGAGGGGACCAAGAGGCAAGGGGGGTATGTCATATATAAGCCTTTAGTGCGTATGCTGAATAGCACAAGCAACGTCACACAAGTCAGTCAGGCACAAGCAACGCATCCAAGCACCTACCCACACACTAGCACTGGCTCTCGCAGTCTAACACATAATACAATAATTTACGTTATTATCACAAGTGTGCATTGATATAAAGCATTTAATTGGAGTATGTATCAGTAATTAACATATGTCATTTGAATAAACCGTGTGTGAATAAACAGCCATCAATAGTTCTCTTTCTTTCATTGTATTAAATATACTGATTTAATTAGTGCTCGACCACGGAGAAATTAACAGCTAGTTAAACGGTATCTATTCCGTACAGTGATGATAGGCACTCGACCACGGAGCTATAGACAACCGAAATATTATCACAGCAATTTTATATCTGGAAAAAAAATCCGTAGGATTTCAATATAGGTTTATTTTATTTACCAAGTATAACATCTACTGTTCACTTCAGGGTCTTAAACATTTGATGGTATTTTTTTGTTACAGAAAATAGTATTATAAACATATTCTAATGATTGTATGTATGGTGATCTCGGTCAACTAATTTGTTTCACACACAATTGAGCTCGTATTGTTGATCGAAGAGATTTAGGTGATGTTGGAGAAGTTTACTTGGCCTTTGTTGTTAAATAATATACTAATATATAGTAATAAACTGTAAATATATCCAGATCGTTCCATTAACGAACTCTATAATATATTCATACGCTAAGCGATGTGATTTGAAGTTACCCATTTCCACAAATTTTGTCATTAATGAGTATGTTTTGTAATTCTACATTTTTAAAAAAAATATTCTCTATAAGGTTAATGTTGGAGTGAGGGTTGGGGACGCGTGAAAAGGTTAGTGTTTTTGCAGTTTTATAGCAAAACATTTTTTTTTTTGCCAAAATAAATAAAATATTGCTCCATTAGAAACATAGTTAATTTTCTTCAACAGTCCTTGAATGTCTGTCACGGGCAAGGCCGTAGCCAGCCAATAATTTCAGGGGGGGTTTGGTGAGCACATCCCCCAATTGCTGGAAGATAAAAAACATTATAAATGACAAACGGTTCTAGAAGCTCTCTGAATATTTTTTTATGATAAAATAACCCCCAAAATGCCGAACGCTAGGAAAATTTCTAAATATTTAACACCTCTAGAAGCTCTTTGAAGTGCTTTTTATAATAACACAGCCGCCTAATTTGTATTTGTATTTTAATTTTTATATCGTTTGAACCATAAATAAAGCTATATATATTTTGTTCATAAAATTTCGCGGGGGGTTTGAACCCCCAAAACCCCCCCCTGGCTACGGCCTTGATTGATATCATCAAATTACATAGATTTTTAACAAGAACAGATAANCCCCCCAAAAAAAAAAAAAACTGGCTACGGCCTTGGTCACGGGTGTCCTGGAATTTAATGACAGCTTTTACTATTCATTTAAAAAGTTCTCATCTAATGCCGCTATGCTCATGACAGAAATTCAACAACTGTTGATATCAACATGTGAAGGAAATTCAACTCTTATGTTTCTACTGGAGCAATATTTTATTTATTTCTGGCCAAAAATATTTTGCTAAAAAATTTGCAAATATATGCCCTTTCACTCCCACCTTAAAAACCTGACACTGCCTTCTGCTGAATTCCAGATCACTTCGGTCTTTCAGGTAATTAAATGTCAGTTCATCTTACTCCCAGGGCGGGTTTGAGTGTGTCGTTTTTAGATCCGAAGGGATCTTTTCTGCTTTGGGTGCTACGCACTTGTCAAGAAAATTAGTTTTCAAGCTGCAGTTCATTAGGGACGGCGTGTGATTCATTTTTTCTATTTCGTTTAATAAGCCAGGGGAATTCATTACATTCCATTTGCTTCTCACTTGGCTATTGTTTCTTGTTGAGATTTGTTTTTAACATGCTTAGTACAGTTTTTATTATCTATTTAATGTAGTGCTATTCTTAGCAGATATATTCTGTGTGCTTATTTTATCCCAAGATTTAATCATATTTTAATTTTTGTTCGTCCAATACGCTTATTACCTTATTTTTGTCGACAAGCCAATAATAATGTATTTTATTAGGAATTAATTATGTCACTACACGGTTTACTTTCTTATAGAAAAGATGACACTCATTTCCTCGGGTGTCATTTCATTGTTTTGAAAGGGTAAACACCAAATGGAATGACAGCTTTTCTGACCATGGCGGGAATCTAATCTAGGGCTTTTAGCTTAGTGTAGAGACGCGCTGTTGACTCAGCCAAGGTATCTTACAGTAACTAGATTGTAGGATGAGTTATCAGGCGACATGGCTGGAGCAAAAAGTGACGCCAACAAAAAAGCCGAAAGGAATTTCCTGTTTACCGACTCCAAGGCTCTGCAAGCTCACAACTTTTATGCGTGTGTGCGCGCACGCGCGACTGTTTGACGTGTAATGATGACAAGTCAAAAGATTACCAATGGCTGACAACTTGATTGTAAACAAGGATAAAGCTTAACTCAAGTGGCAACAATTTTTATTTTTGTACGAATCAGCTAGAGTATACCCACATTAAATTCATCCGAGTAGAATAAACTGTAATTATACGATAACTAATTACATTTTATTTCGTTGACCTTAGTGGAAAATTCAGACAAGTTTAATCTGACAATTAATTAGTGAAGAGCAAAATCCAGTATACATAAATAAGAAACCTGTCCCAAAATTATACACATGAATAATTAAGCCCATTCTCTGTTAAAGGTTTTTTAGAGCTTCGAAAGAAATTAAATCATTTATACTTATGCACTCACACGAATCCCACAATGCATAAAAACAGTCATTGTTGACAGAGATTAAACATATATATATATATATACCAGCTGTATGACAACACCTAGCTAAAGTGACTGGGACAAAAACCCGTGGCTGGGGGTATAAATACGTGCAAATAAATTGAATTATGTTTGACCTGTCTCTCTCTCACTCTCACACACACACAGGCTTTGGTGACTGTTGGGGTTCTCTTAAAACACTATAGTTGCGTTGACAATGGATTTGGTTGTCCTTGAAGGACATGCTAGTCCAAGGCAAAGTGTTTTCCCGCCGGAACGATGGCCTTCTTGTGATGTCACCTACAGTAACATTCTCAATGCCGTTCATGTTCCGTTCCGGTTTTAAATCTTACTTTCGTTGGCTGTGGGTTTCTGCAGCCAGCCGATTGGTGTTTCACGGTTGGGTGTTGATATTTGGGTGTCTAGTGGAGATTGTTATTGACCTTTAAAAGAATACAAACTTTTTATTTTCAATCAAAATTGATAACAATTTACCTCATTATTAGTGTTATTTTATAAGTATTGATATATTTATAAAAAGTGACATTTGAAGATTACAAGACATGGCGTATGAATATGTTAAAGTATATTTAGTATTTTTTTCTAGCTGTCAGGCCTTTACCTTGCAAATTGGACTGTAGCAACTGTGCAGCTCTAAAATAAGTGTCAGTAAATGTAAGAGCAACTATACTCGCAAGAAAATGCGTAGTTTATGTCGTAATGCCAATAATTGAATTACGACCTTGCTTTTTTGCTCTCCGATAAATGTGATCTAGCTTGTAGGGAAATAAACTGCGTAAGAATCCGAAGCAAATATGTCTTTGTCATCACTTTTATATTGAGAACACACTCTGATATTTTAGTCGAGCTAATAATAATTGTTTATGTAAATTCCTTGTCGTTTCAGGATGCCATTAAGATATACATACATGATAAAGAATTATTATTATTATTATTATTATTATTATAGCTCCTAAAGAGGCAAACAATTGTTTATTTCTTGCGCCATTTACCGATATAAAACCCCGCTGTTAAAAAAAATCATCTATTTATTGTAGATGACGTTGTTACACTTCAGGCGCGATTATCTCGCTTGCGCTGCCGTATACCGGGTTGCATACTTAGTACTCAAATAGGCGCTGGGTGTAATACTTAAATAATATAATATTTAGCACCGCGTCTCACTACCCGTTCGGGTTATACGCTTTAAGTACTAATTACGCTAATGTATTAGGAACAGGGAAGGTTGAATTAGAGGAAGTGAACCCGCATCTGCGTGGAGGGAGAGTGGAAAACCTTTTAGAAAAAACCACCCCCAGTTCACCCGACCGAGATTCGAACCTCGATCTCCCCGTCCTCAGCAGTTGAGCTCAACACGACAAGCGCGCTAGCCAACTACGCCACCGAGGAGGGTCAATACTTAAATAATAGATGGCGAAGGAGAGGAGGCCACGTACGACCTCCGAATTAACAATTTTTTACAATTCATATTAGATTCATACAAATAAACCGGTGGGTTTATAGAAACTAATACTTTCCTACAGCGAGAGATATTGAAATATAATTGCGATCAACGAATATATTTTACGTAGCATACACTTTTAATTGGAAATTTGAGCTTTGGAAAATGTTGGCGGCTAAACACCTCAACAATGATTCTCTTTGGGCCAGTTTCATAGTCAAATTTAGTACGCCTCAAGTGCGGCGCTACACTAAGTCCAAGACGATACCTACCTAAACCAGAATGGAATGGGCCGTTCTCGCATAGGAAACTGGCCCATTCCATTCTGGTTTAGGTAGGTGTCATGTATTTAGTGTAGCGCCGGACTTGAGGCGTACTAAATTTGACTATGAAACTGGCCCTTTGTTTTATCTTATTTTATTTTTCACATAGTGTAGAAACTAATGGGTCTTTCCTTTGTTTCAATAACATCTCCTTTTTAGCTTGGAATATTATTTTATGACCGTCGTAAATAAATCAACTGAAGAACTAACGGGTTAATTTGTATGTGGACTATTTAAAAAATACTCTTTGTTCATTTTTGCTCAAAGTTGATTACAAATTGGCAAAACGTTCTTTTAAAATAATAATAATAATAATTTAAATTATCTTTATTATAGTGCTGGCCAACAGTCGTAAGATCTATGACAGGCCAAATCAGCTAAATAATTATATATACTGATGAATAGTTATGAAAAAGTAGAAATTAATAATGATAATAAAAATAGCAATAATAACAAATAACTAAAGGGTAGTAAAACATAAGTATTTAAAAAGTAGTAACAATAAGCAAAAAGTAAATCAGAATAATATAAATTAAAATATTTGAGGCAGAACCTCTAACTGCAAATAAGTGACAAGGAAGTTCCTTAAATAACGCTTTGATTTTGGCTTTTCTTTTATGATGAAAGTCGAATTTGACAAATCAATAATTAGTGCTGTAGATACAACAGCCTATATATATGTATACATAGCTCACCCTTTAAGAACTATTAGAAAACATAATTTTGAATTACGAGAAACCTGAAAAGGAATATGAACAATATATAACAATAATAATATATTATTATGATTTGTGCGTAACAGACGTGAGCAGGATCTGTTTTGCACAGTGTTATCAGTCTCCTTGTCGATAACGAGTCTTATCACGCCAAGGCCGCCTCTGGGTTGCAATTGGCCCCTAGCGTCTCTTATCTTCCCTTGTCTCGCTTCATAATCATACACCTTAAACCTGGGATCTCACAAGTTCAGGTATATCGTCGATAGTTGTAATTATTCGCGTCTTAATGACTACAGTTATCAACACATGGTTTATATCATACGTTGTAACTTATTCTTTGGCAAAAAAAAATCTAATACAGTGAAATATTTCCTTTTTATCACTTTTTTAATGCACATTTTTAAGACGGTTGGACAATTGAACCGCCCACATTTAATTCAAAAGCCAGAACCATTTACCAAAAGTATTTTATAGGGGTTATTTGGACCCCAAGGAGAATTGATGGGCCATTTGAACTAATTAGCCACTAATGATTCGTGGCAACAACGCATACTTTCAACATTATATCAAAGTATATCGTTGCATAACACCTTTTCCACCATCGTCATTCCCTTAGCGCAGGGCACGTCGAATAGATAGATGCTAGTCTAATTTAAATCTGGTTTTCCTGTAAAGTAAAAATCCTTGTTTGAATCCGTACCGGATTTATCGTCGTTTTCTTTCTTCAACTGTTTTGCTTTTTAGCCTCTAGCCAAATGTGGGTACATTTCATATAAACTCTACTAGACCGTCGTCCCTACCAAATTAGTGAAGTTGCATGGGTAGACCTACAGCTCGAACAAGCGGAAAGACTTTGAGCAATATATATATATATTAATTTGCAATTGCAAGCATGCCTGGAAATGGCTATGCAGACTCTAGAACTAGGACTTAATTTGCCTTAACAGTCCAATTACAGATGTGTGAACTGTGAACATGAAATAGTGTAACAGTTATTAGAAAAATAGCGTTTAATTTTCTACACAAAGTCTCACTATAATTTATAAGAAGCTACTCATTGTTGGTCACCTTTAATTAATCATGCTCTCAGCTATAGGCGTTGCTCTCAACTCTTAATTAATGAGGAGCGGGGGG